>JAVSBS010007774.1:24812-90321 GCA_033124195.1 Coracias cyanogaster | reverse complement strand
CCCCCCGGAAGTCGGGGGAAGAAGAATATCACACTTCAAAATGCACATATATAGGTGGAAAAAGTCTATGTGTAAATTTTCTTCTAGGGAGAAGGAAAAAAACCCACAATTAGTGACATGTGGCCTGATAAGAATCATATTGTTCATGACTGGAAGGCATTCAGAAATGGGTGCAGTGTGAAAATAAGTATCTGGTTTTCTTATTTCATGGCTAAGATAAAAAGGTAACTTTTTAAAAGAAACCTCAGCAGCCATGAAAACAGGAGGTTCCCTCTCCACACCCCCCAAGTTCTGTCTCTGCTAAACTTATAGCTTGATTCACTTGAGAAAAACCCAAACCAAAAAATAACATGCTACCCAAAATATCTCTTTGAATGGAACCCTGTAAGGCAACAGGAAGAAATCAATCTCCTTAGCTACTTCAGTAAAACACATCTTTCTAAATCCTAATCCTTCTGTACCTCAATGGTAGAGTGGCTTTTCCAGTGGTTGTTTTCATTCCAATGAACTCTTAACACATGGCAACACATACCTAAATATTTAGTTCCTGTTAAGATCATGTCTACATGGGTGTTTTTAAAAGAAATCTTACAGCAGTATTAAACTGAAGTGTTAATTTCCAGGAGTCTCTGTAAAAGCTGTGAATGAATTAGAGTTAAGCCATGCCAGTCTGCTGTATCATCTGCTTCTCCTCAGCAGCTAGCTGGAGGAATTTGGAAGAACTGTTTGAGAACATTGGCACAAAGCAGGAGTAAATGTACCAGAGGAATCAATATCAATAAAACCACCACCAACTAGTTTACAATTCAAATCCAGTAATTCCTCCAGAAGGTTTAACCTCAGCTTCCAGTAGCGCACACACAAAAAGACATCCTTCTACTTCACTATAATAATAAAATCAACCATTTATCACAGTAGCCTGCTAAACTGACTAAAAAAAAAAAAAAGTTGTCCTCACCTTTGTTTCCCTTCATGATGTTAAAATGTTTAAAGTTGCTGCCTGCCTGCCTGCCTGCCTCCAGAATGCTCTCTCTGCACATGCCCAGCCAGATCCGCAGCTGGTGGAAATGAATCCAGCTCCACAGAGGCAAATGAGCCTTATTTATCTGCACCAGGTGAGGACCATTACAGGCAGTGGAGCCACACTGACAAAAGGAGAAGCTGCTGCTGAGAAGCCATTTCTGCCGTCAGACTGTGACCACAAACAAGAGCACACTCTCAGTCCTGTCTTTGACTCAAAAGACTTTAGTCACTGAAGGCCAATCAGATAATAAAAGTGATGTTCTTGCCTTATCTGAGATGAAGTCTACTGAAAAATAGATTTTTTGATACTTCATACCTTCTCAAAATTGAGTTTTACTTCATTCTTAAGGCCTTTCTAAAGACTAACATAGTAATGGCATGTAGAGTGATGAAGCATAAAATATTGTGAACACAGAAAACAAGATCATTAAGAAGCATAATTCCTAAGTTTCCATTTATGAGTGCTTTCAGATTTTAAGTAGTATTTAATATTACTTAACATATTTTTAAACATCTCGATACAAACTGTAAATGCAGTCTAAAAAATCTTTTAAAAACCCAGAACTGAATGTTTTCCATAGAGAAGAGACTTGCTACTGTGTAACCATCAATTTAAATGGCTGTATTTTTTTTTTCTTTCATTAAGAAGTAATTCAGCTCTTCATCTTTTTTGATTCTCTTTACTCACTTTCAGGCAATTACTGTTAGGGGCTCTGATGTTAATGAGTTATACACAGCATATTTAGCAATGAAATGCACTTTTAAAGTATGAAGTTAAGTTAATGGAAGCATCAACTTGAATAGATGCAAAAGCCAGACATCTGATATCAGTGCTTGATTGATTTTGTATGTCAGGTGTTCATATGAATAAGTAACCCTCACTTAGCTCAAGGAGCATTTTAACAAGAAATTTGCACTGATGAGTTATAAAGGCAGCCTTTTTATAAGACTCTGCTTTGCATTGTCCCTCATATTTTTGCCCTTGTTTGCTTTTACTCTTAAGTAATCTAAATCCTTAGCATCATGGCAGATCTATGTATTACCATAAAAGCTTTTGTACAGCTACTTATAAAATCTTTAAAAATTCAGAAACACATCAAACTATTGTAGTGAAAAGCATGAGTCTACTTCAAAAAATATAATACTTTATGTATAAAGGGTTCTTTATTGTCGTCTCTTAATTATTACTATTAAACACAGCTGATAAACATTGACCAAGTATTTAGCAGTAAGTTCAACAGTTTACGTTTAAAGTAATTTCATTTTTAAATACTATTCTATCCATTCTTTATTTAAATTGACCAAAGACATTAAAAACAATATTTCAGTAATAAAATATGAGTTATTGTAAGTAACAATGCTTAAAAGGATGAAAGCCTGATCTGTATTACTAAACACAGAAGCTGTCAGCCTTCTAAATACCTCAAAACTAAGTCAGATTTTGCAATTTACTCCCTTGGTTTTGAGCTTCAGCTTCTTCTTCTGATTATGCTAAGTCATTAATCTGAAATTTAATTGGTATATTAGACTGAAGGTTCAAAGTCAACTGAAAATTGTTACTCTGTCCTCAATGAGTAACTACCTATTTCACAAACCAAAGAGACATGTAACCCTGTGCAGCCACAGAGACTGAATGTGAACAGGGAAAAAATTGAGTTTTGTTATAAAGTCTTTTCTCCTACTGTGAGCAGGAGATATTTTAATCTTCACTGAAAATACCTAGCAAGTTCTTCTTTGCCCTTGCCAAGGTCCTTTTGAGGAAGCAGTATTATCCAAAAAACTCACACGTCTGTGGTTCCAGAATTGTTAGCCAAGATTAGAAGATTTGTGGAAAAAATAAACAGATGAGATACATATCTTTGTTAACCAGAAGGGTATATGAATACTAGAATAACTTACCCGTGGGAGTTGCAGACTTTTCACCTTTTGATGTCTTTAAAGAAATCTAACACCCGCCTCTCCCCACCCCAACAAAAACACACACACACACAAAAGTCAAACAAAAGCAAATGAGGGAGCAGAATAGCTACCTAGACCATTTATAAACTAGACATAAGGCCATGTTAATTCACTTTATATCCTTTAACAGAAACACTGTCACCTGTTGAAGTATCCACCGTCTTTCCAGGCAATCAGTGGCACTGTTTCTCTAAGGGTATGTTAGACAAGAATCACCTGATGAAATTATATGGTCTGTGCCAATGTGCAGGTGGCTCACATCAATAGAAGATTCCCTCTGGTCTGCAAATCTGTTAATCTGTCACAATGTGTGTTATCAAGACAATCTTCTGTGCAGCCATCAGGTGTCACTCTCTGTAATCAAACGCAACAAATGAAAATTAAATCTGTCTCCCAGCTTTCCGCTTGAAATTGTTGGTTTTAAAAAATATTTTAAGCAATTTCCCTGAGACCAACTCTTGTGAAGTGAAAATGAAAGTCTTCATATAACACCAACAATGCTTGAATTCAACCTGACTTGTGGCGATGGTGGGTTACACATCCCAGAGGAGCTTAACGCCAGAGGCAGAGAAGGCAGACCAGCTTTCTAGGTTATGGCTTTGCCTTTGAGATTGTTTATTTTATTTGAGCTTATGTGATACAGTAAATCAGGTTTCAGAGTGCTTCAAAGTAAAATGGAAACACAGCAGACACAACATAAAGTTTTAAACTTGAAGGTGCTTTTTCTAATTACTCATGTTTGTTCAAAAAACTGCAGAAGTAAGTCTGCCAGGCAGACTTCATCCCTAGACTAGGTATGACCAGTCTACGGTGCTCCGATGTTATGCTGAATGTGATTTCATCTATTCCTTCACAACCAATATTAACATTGATTTATGTACTCTAAGCAAGTACTTTTGAACCTAACTTTGGTTAAGTGTGTATTGTGAAGTAATCCCACACTTCACAGACCCAAACCTGTGACTATGCAACTACAGCTGTAAAGCATGTATAGAAACTGGGTAAGGCAAAGTGGGAAATGGTATTTGATCTAATTCAATGGCAGATCATCCAAGATTTTGCAGATAAATACCTAGGATTTTAGCTCTGTCTGCAGCTGTATCATGAAGAGCAGAAAATGGCTCTAAGAGCTCGTGCCATTTCAATCCATCCAAGCTCCATCTCACGAAACAATAAGAGGTTCATGTTTGAGATGTATGTTGAAAATACTTTGAATATTACTGTGATAATAATACTAACTGGTTGTGTTATAATGCTCAATTCCAAGGTGTTTCGTATTCTGTTTATGCATCAACCAGTAAATCCTGCTCCAAAGTTTCAGATAAGCAGTGTTCATGCAGCGGTCGGGGTATAGAAACTAGCACACCCAGCATCCTGGCTGTTATGCGTTTGTAACAGCTCAGAACCAAAAAAGCATGGTTAGTGGCAGTCCCTATCAAGTCTATACCTGGTAAGAGACCCATTACACTTCTGACCTTCTTCTAGTGCAACTTCAGATGATTAATAATGTGGAAGATTGTTCTTGACAGAAAAGAATTCTCCGGAAAGGGCCAAATATTCGGCACCCAGGCATAGGGAAGCCTGAATTCTTATATATCCTCTTATGCAGGAAAGTCTACACAATATCTGTTCTGCAACCCCAACATGGGAGAACAAAAGGGTAGCTGAGCATTACAAAGAGAGATTGCTTCTCCATCTGCACTGCCTAGCAGCAGCACCTGATGTAATCTCCAGAGCAGCAGCATTGCCACAATTCACCACTACAAACCAGGGTGAGATGTTGGCACATCTGAGTCTAGTGAAGCTCTGACTTCAGCAAGGCCAGAATTCAGCCCAGGTTCTTGTTGCCTCAAGAGACAGGAAAGTGTGTTCACAGATATGAAGTACAGACATTTATACTACCACAAGCTGTAGTTTGTATTTTTATTTTGAAGGCAGAGTCTTATGGAAACCTATTGGATGCTCATGCATTATTAATTTTCTTCAGCTATAAAAATATAAAATGGAATGTACAATAACATGTTGTTTATTGCTTATGCCTGTGTGATGCTCAGAAACTCGGATCTCCTGCCAGACACTTACAAGCAGAACTGTTCCACTTCATGCTGATGACACTGCTCCATCAAACAGCACTAATCAAATTGCCCAGGGCCTTCCAAACAAACTGTTAAACTGCATCATCAAAAAATAGTCAAATGGTACTGCCCATCTTAGTCTTATACTGACAGTGTGAATTGGAAAGTCTCCAAATATATTATGAAAATATAATAGGTTCTGCAGATTTGCTTCTGAAATTCCAGCCATGTTACATCACTGTCCTTAAATTAATGGCAGCTGATAGCTATCACAATATTTAGAGGTTTATAAAGAAAACTGTTCCACTTTAAAGGTAGCAATGTGTTAGCATCAGATTTTAGCATGCTTAATGAGAAAGATTCCTGCTTTTCTAGAACAGTTACTAATACCGGTCTGCTAGTTACTCTAAATATTTCATAGTAATAAAAAAAATTGCTTCACTCCAAGGAACATTCTAGTTTTCTCAGTTCTGTACACAGAAATATTAGATTTGGTGCTAACAGAAGATCACCTTTGTACCATTAAGTTTTAGGTTTGCTTGGTTTTCATTCAAGCAAGCATTTCAGTTGATACTGCTGATGGTAGAGGAGTAAATCTGCCCTTATGCACTTGTTTCTTTCATTGATGAAAAAAGGCAGGTGGGTTTTTTTAGCTAGTTGATCACCTCCTCTTGGTAGTTATCAGGCTTACCTGAGTCTTCTGCTTTGCCTCAGAGCTTTAGCAGTGTTTTTAAGAAGATGAAGAAGGAGCAGCTGGTAGGACTGTGCCATCAGCAGCAGGCCACTTAAAGACTTGGGAAAGGCTCTGGCATCACAAGCTGTACTCCAGGAAACTGGGAAGTGTTCAAACACAGGGAAATATCATATGTGTCATCTGCTTAAGGATTACTGACAAATAACAGGAGAAGGTGAGGAGAGTGGCAAGGTTTTGTGAGGATGGTATTATTATTGCATGCAATATGTGTATCCGGTTGTTAGCAGATCCTCTGAGTTATACTGTTGGCCAAGTTTATGTTAGCAAATAGTGTTGTACATTAGGAAGAGATCAGTGAAACAACACAGTTGATGCTGAACATCTGACATCAACGTTATATGTGTGTTCTGTGCCTGAACAACTGTTGCGAGTGCATGAGACATGCATTAGAGAGCACAACTTCCAATTTAGTTCCATCTTAAAGGATGAACCACTCCAACATGCAAACAAAAGCATGGTAAGTGGGAATTACTGGGTGATTCACTCAAAAGCATGCTTCTAATCTGAACAAAAGTGCTAATGTACTTGTGCCCTTTGAAAGCCTCTTTGTGCTTTAGCCTCTCAAACTCTACAAACACTCAAGAGCCAAACTGATGTCTCAAAAGATGAAACAAACATATTCTACCTTTCATCATCATACACAAAGTTGTCATCATACACGTTGCCAGAGATGACTTCTCAAGCCTGAACTTGGCCCTATCTAACACTCAGTTCAGAGGTTTTTTTGTTTGTTTGTTTGTTTGTTTGTTTTTTTAATGTGGTCAATAAAACAAAGAAAGATACCCATATTTAGATAGTAGGGGTGTGTTATGTGCGGTAAAATAGTTGCAGGTGCATCCATATTTTTCACCATTTTATTTTTCACCTATTTTCCTAGGTGAAGTTGATGAATGTAATGCAGGAAGCAGCAACAGAGAGATCTGAATAGGTCCTGGCATACCGTGGGCAGGTGTTGTGTGCACTTTTGCAGGTAGGTTTGCCAATGCATCTGAATCTCTGTTTGCAGAACTTCAGTTCTTCTAGGGCTGGACATCTCTGAGCAGAGGCTGCCCTCTAATCTACTGTGTTATCATGGTGTGGGTACATGAGGAGTGCTGGGAATCATATCCTGGTAGCAGATAGTGATGTATGGATCATGCAAATAAGTTGTTGGGTTGTTTTTTTTTAATTTAGGCATGCAAGAGATAGAATCAATTATAAAAGAGTCACGAGTAGCAGAATGATAGGCCATTGACAGTTATTTACCTTCTAAGTCATGAAATATTGCACCTGGGATAAGTTCTAATCTGGAACTTCCCCATCATGTCTTTAGTATCCCAGATATTTTTAGCGAAGCACACATAATTGGTATCTTTGCTCTGCTTACTGACAGTTTTTTAAAAATAAACCATGCCTTTAGACAGCCTTTTATTTGAGAATAAGAGCATCAAGCTCAGTATACCAAGAGGTTAAATAGAAAACTTGATTTTTCCTTCACTACCAATATATTAACCGTTCAGCAGAATCATCGGGAAGTGGGAAAAAAAAAAAAAAAAAGAATTGCAATATATTTTAAAATACGACTTATTTTGAATTGACTCACCAGGTCTCTCCTGGATTTGTTTTGAGTATATTTACAAATGTACATGTTTTCTAGTACAGGCTGGCATGACTAGACTCCCACAGAATGCAATGAGATACCACAAGTTTTAAGCATCCAGCAAGACAGGGGCTAGTGTTAGTGTCTGCAAATGTTCTTTCTCTGTCATTAGATATGAAATAGGAAAACAAATAAGAAATACAATCTGCTTTGCCATTGCGGCAAAGATAATAACTTTCTGATTGAAGGAAATTTGTCCAAAAGTTTTGAAAAATGAAATTGTTTCCTCTTCTCACTTGATAGACGTGGACAAAGGCTAAGCAAGAATGTCCCACAGTACTATTATGTGAGGCTCCTCTGTTTCCCACATATCTATATATTGTTATACAGACTAAGTGCAAACATCTGTCACTGGACTTACACATTTCTCTGGACAGCTACAATTCAGCAATACTGTAGAATTACAATATTGTTCCAAAGGTAAATATGTGTGGTGCAAATTTATTTTCATAGTGATTATAATTTTTCCTCATTCCTCAATCTTGCTTTAAGAGAAATCACAGACATTCTCTTCAGCAACTCTACCACTATAGAATATGATTTAGCTGACACTAAAATAAGCAAATAATAACTAAAATATGCACCAAGAAAATCCAAAATACTCTTAAATTTGTTTGTTATCTGTCCATGCTATCTGGTAAATACTTATATAGAGATACGTGTGCATATCAGGACATATTTGTGAACAATTAGGAAGTAGAAGAAAAGTTGAATTTGCAATTGATATCCTTCTCAGTAAACAATTAAACATCCGGTTTAATAGTGTAAGTAACAATGTGTAACAGGCATTTTTTCAGCACAGTCAAACAAAAATAATCCAAAAAAGCCCCCTGTATACATAGTGACAATTCTCTTACGACCACATCACAGGAAAAGGTTGTAATTAATGCAAAAATAAAGCTGACAATCTATTAACATAATCTGAATAAAATCCTTCCACAGTTAAATGCAGACACTAAGTGCTAGTATAATACTTTATTAATTAACAAAGTATTTATCCATTGGGAAATGAGGATAAAAGACTGTACACTTTGTCAGACTGCAGAAAAATGCGTTAGCTCTTCATAAGAAATGCACAGAACTCAAACAAAAGAATGATTATCTCTTTAAACCAATTACATTTAATCTCAGAAGAAAGAATGAATAAATCTGTTCCTTCATGTTACTGTGATACAGCCCCCAAATCACAGAGATCACAGTCTTTTATAGATTTCAAGGCTAGTATCAAGCTATTCTCTTGAACTATTGAAAGTATTAGTATACTACACAGCATTTTAAGTTACAGGATGTTTTAAGAGGAGGGATAGTCTTGTAAATGCATCACTTTAAATGGAGCTATTTTCTCGGAAAATAAAAGACACGGTACTTTCTAAACTGTGTTTGTCACATAGCGTAGCCATCCTGGCCAGACATCTTTATACAGTATGTCCTTATCCTAATTACACTGTCAGAATGGCTTACACTTACCATATGCTCTGGAAATCTTGATTTTCCTTCACTTAAACTTTGCAAATGTTACATTTTTAGATAATCATATTTTAACTAATTGTGAATAATTTCTTAGCTATTTTCTGCATAAAAACTCCAGGTCTTCCAAACTACAAATTAAAACAAAGACAAGTGAACAACTTGCTTAAAAAGGCTTAAGAAAAGGTATTTTACGGAAGACAAGGGAAAATAGAGTAGTAAGAATAGAAAAGTATTCCTCAATGGGAGACAATGATCATTAAAACCTGGTGAGTGTATATGGACTATGATATTCTAAAATTAACAGTTTCTAACACGGCTACTTTCCAATGCAACTTATTTTCTAAAGTGAAATGTTCTGAGTCCTGTAAGACATCATTCAACCTTTAGGTTTTCTGCTATTGATTCTGAACCTGATCATTAAGACCCTTCCTAGTGACTTTAAGAAGTCCCATATCAATTTCCATCCTCAAAACCAAGTGAGAACACCGGAACCTTGCAAATAAGGAATTCTCTAAAAAGCTGAAAGTCATTTCCTATACAACCTTGCTCAAGGTCCTGCATTGTCCCAGGAATAAAGAAAGGAACAGATTGACATTTATTCCTGTGCAGACTGCATCATTTCAATCTTCCTAAAGCCTTTCATTCATATCGTTATCTTGCATTTACATATACCACATTCTTTTAATAAGAAATGCATTAAACAAATTAACACTTGTTTATCCTTTGGAAAAGAAAACAAAATATTTTTTTTTTGTAAAACTAATCCAAAAGTTTCTAGTCTTGTGTGAAAAGTAGCAAATGTTTATTTGGAAAATAGATTAATATTTTCAGCTATGAGTTCTAGTTTCGATACTTCACTCTTCTAGGCTATTTGTGGATTTGTATCTCAGCTAGAGTGCCTGTCCCTTTATGTAATGAAACATCACAGAATTGCTTTGTGAAATGCAAAATCTGCTCACAACAACTTCATCATCAATTTATGAACTTTAAAGTATAAAAATAATCTTGGTGTGTAGACCATCCTATCCTGAATATGTACTGTAAGAAATCTCCCTCCCTCCTTCCTTCCTTCCTTCCATCTATCCTTCTGTCTGTCCATCCTTCCTTCCGTCCATCTTTCCTTCTGTCTGTCCTTTCTACCTGGTGGGGCACTTTGAATACCACGTACTGTGACAAGATGCAAAGCATTCATAATCAATAAAAGAATACTCATTTGTTTACCATTCATGAATACACATTGACTTCATATTAATACCATTTCCCCTTTATGGGATACAATTCTAGAAACAAAAGGATGAAAATAAAAGACATTAAAGTAAAAAGAGCAACTTTAATTTCAATGAATAAATGTTGAATTTTCCATTAACATTCTAGTAAACTAATCACAAATTATTTTTACAAGGGCTCATTGAAAACCTAATGCAGTGAACAACTCAAATGACCTCAGGTTTCTCAAACTGAATGAACTTTTATGGAATTTAAGGTTGTCTGAATTTTTTTCTCACTTTTATTCATAAAAAATGCATATATTTAAAATTATCAATATAGTAATTTGATCTTTTTCTGCTTTTTGTTCATGTCTTATTATTACTATTGTTCCATTTCACAGAATAAGAAATAGAAACTTTCCCAAAGTTGCAAAACATCTCTTGCTCAGAACCAGAGCTAAAAGTCAGAAGGTCCTTGCCTGACGTCTTAATACAGAATGAAAAGCTCAGCTTATCAATACCTGCTTTGTGTCACACACATTCACAGCCATGTGCTGCTGTCTTTCTCCTAATGTCTTTGCATTTTCAATATCCTTCTGATGTACTTTTACTAGATACTTAATGCTACAGGTGCAAAACTGTAATTTCAATCTTGAATGCCGCTGCACATGTGCCTCAAAAACACTGAAGGCCAAAACTCTATGCTGCTAACACAGATTGTGGGTCAACAACATTTTTCTTTTCTTGCTAATGCTTTATTGTCTCATAGTATACATTGAAATAATAATGGTAATTTATGCAGATATTTTGTATGCATAGCAAATAATGAGAAACACCTGCAGAAATTTCCCTCCTTCTCTGAGTTCAGCAACTAATTATATTTTTAAATAATGGCTACCATTGAACACAATTATCCAAATCACTTTAAGTAATGGAATCTTTTAAAGGTGTTTTTGAAAATTTTCACACAGTTTTTAAACAGTCTTTTTATATACTGGATAGGAGACAAAGAATGTGGTAAGCAGCTTAGTAACCCCAAAGTGTTTTGGCAGCTATAAATCAAACTATGATATTTTTTTTCAGTCTTCCACAGCTAATACTTTGCTGATTTAAAGAAAGGCTAGTATTTCCCCAATACCTTTCCTGATTAGCATTCATGGGTAGAATATATTAGAAAGAAACTACAGGAAAAAGTAAAATACCAACCCACTCCAGTTAAAGTGGCTGACTCAGCAAGTCTCACCTTTCCAAAGGAGATATTTGGAAGCAGGAGCAGGGATGGAAAATAGAAATCTTATGAATAAGGAATGAGAATCTAATTTAAGGAGAAGAGTAGAGCAAAGGTCTCTGAAGACTGAAGTAGCATCCATTCAGCTGAGAGATACTCATATCTTAGTACCTTGCATGTTGAACATTCTTTACAACCCTCTAAATAAATGGGACAAAAGTTATATTTCTTGCTATACTCTCCTTTGCCAGTAAATAAACGAAAAGGTGTAAAAGAAAAATCACATGAGAACTACAGTAATTGGCCCAACTCCTTATTTTCTCTATCTGCTTGTAAACTATAAAAATTAGTCCATTTTAATTCAGCATCTTTCTCCTGTTTTTATTTCCAAGCTTTCAAGAATGATATAGCAAAGAACAAAACTGTTTGAAATGCATTTGAAAACAAAACTCCACCACCACCCCGAAACAATAAATTAAAACAAAGGATTACCCCAAATCTCTATAGCATTTTCTATCTCATATTCAGATGCCTAACCGGGGCTTTCCTGTATTTCCCAGCACCCAGATAATCATGTAACTGCAATTGCCATATTATTTACACTGGACTCACCACCAGGCACCTCAACAGTGAGTTAATGCTGACTTTTGCAACCCCAAAGACAGCAGATTAAGGTTAACTCAAAGACAGGATGCCCTGCTGTGGAAAAATTTACAGGTAAAGGCAGAGGTGGTTCAAACAGGATGGGGAGAACACTGTGCAATCAAAGCTGCAGGTTGACCGTTGCTATGGGGTAGAGGTGATTACTGTAGAAAAGTCCATGCCGCAGACACCATTCCACAGGTCTTAATCTGATTCAAAATAGCAGCACAAAGGCAGCTCAGTTTTGTAGGGTGCTATTGGAGGTCCGTGACCTAGGTCTGCTTTGCTTCAAGGCTCAGTAGGCAGTCACTGATGGTATAGCTCACCCTTTGCTGTTCTAGTTTTGTGAGTCCAGAGTTGATGGGTTTATGTTTTGGGTTGTACATACAGTTTATACTTCCATAATGTCCTAATGTACATGAGAAATCTCACAAAACACCCAAACTTCTGGCATCTAATATATAAAAGTTGAGGAAAGCACAGCAGCACTCTAAATTTGAAACACACCAGGCAAGTTCTGAATTTTAAAACTCACCGCGATCCCTCCAGCTTGCTCACTTGGGCAAGATCACGCCTCCATAAGGCATGGCTGCCCCAGGCTTGTGATTGATCTTTTTCATCTTCTGTTGCTAGTGGAAACAGACACGATGCTCCTGGCGGTGGACAGGGTGACAAAAATTACCATTACAGCCTCAAATAAGTCCATTTATCGCTAGTATTACGAGTGCATAGTACAGTGAAATGGGACAATTAGAGCTAAAAGGAAGGAAATTAGGATTCAGTTATATGTATGATACTCCTGTGTGAAATTAGTTGTTATTCTAACTCATTTCCCTGAAACTTGACGTCCACATCATAAAAACATGGGAACCGATACTTATAGTTCACCTTCTGAATAGAAGTGAAGAATTAACTTCTAATTTTGAGTTAATCAGAACAAGGATAAAGCAGTTTGGAGAAGCATTGACTCACCTTCTTTCATGCTTTATAGACAAACATTAGAAATTATTCTGCAAGCCTTTGAATCAGTATCTTGTACCTGCACACAGCCCCACGGCATGACTTGCAGACACACGGCTTTTACACTATTATTTTCTTATTTTGTACATGCAATGCATTTTTACAAATGTTACATGAATTCAGTAATGACATTACATTAAAAATGTCAAAAGCATTAGAGTGACTTATTTTAAAATTAGATACATTACTTCAATTTTGAAATTTACGTTAAAAATAATACCTGCTTTTCTTGGGTCAAATTCCTTACAGTTTGTAAAATCAACAAAATATTCCACAATATGCCACAACATAATCCCCCCTCACAATGTTCAATTCATTTTAATAACTCCTTTGGATCCTTAGCAGTTTAAATATTTTTTGATAAATATAGAGGATCTAATTTCTTGAATGTTACCCATTTTTCTGAAAAGTCTGATCATTGTGCTCCATATTGAAAGAACATTTAGCACGATATCTTGTCTTTAACAATAGTTAATAACATGAGCCTAGGAGAACTGTAAGGCTAGGGCAAGCGTGCAACAGTATTTCACAGGATGCTCCTTCAGCTTCCAGGAATCTGTGTCTGAAGATCTGTGTTTTCTATTTTTTAACCCCTAAGGAGGTTTGTTATGGGTTTTTTTCCTGTAGTAGCCTAAACATTTCATTAGCATTTCCATAGTCTTCCATCTGCAGAATTTTTACAAAACATTGTAAAGTGGTAGAGTATCATAAAATCATTAGATAAATATTTTTTATTTCAAAACCAGTTCTAAAAATTTCATTATGTCTTTTCAGCTTCTGAAATCAAGACTGATTTTTGCTGACCTGTGCAAGAATGTCTTGTACCGTGATAAATTTGGAATGTAAGAGATAGCATATCCCACTTATCTTCATGTAGGTCAAATACTGAAAGTCTTACCCAGGAAAAATACCACTTGTAATTGTGTTTTGTATATTCATTTGCTAACTGGTTGATTGAACTATACTTTCTCAAAGAGATAACACAGGGTTTTGAAAGCCGTCACTGCAAGAGTGTTGTTCCAACCTAGTCTTGATTTCCAAAACAGAGCAGGAGAATGTTAACATTCAGAGCCCAAATAGATTTGCAAAAAATAAAAGGAATTTAGTTAGGACAGGTAGATAGTGAAAATAAACTGATAAGTTCACTCCTGCTTTATGTATAATGTCCTATATGGTCCTGTACTGAAAGGAAGGGTAGAAAGCAATATGATTTTACACAGTTAGTCAGCATGAGAACTAAATAACACCACTTTAAGGAAAAGTTGATAAGCTTTTCCTGAAATACAGAAGTGAGCATTCAAGGGAGAAAAAAAGGTCCTATGGGAATAGAATTCCCACACACAGTGCAGAATACAGGAATTACTTTCCACTTCCAAATCCCAAAAGAAGACCCAGGCTTCTCTGCCTTTCACAATCAAATGCAATCTCAATATGTCAAGGGCTGAGGTTAAGTATAACTACAAAATATGTGATCCATCATAATCTCATTTGACAAAGTTACTTATGTTAACTTGTACTTTACTAAAATGAAACGCTAGGTTTTTCAGTTTAGGATGATAACTTAATAAAATATTTAAAACAATACATAACTCCATTATAAACTTCCTGATAAGTATCTATTCTCATAGTTTAAATAGTTTTAAAAAAAGGGAAAAGGAAAGGTACATCTCCTTGCAAAAGTGTTGTGGAAAAAGGCCTTGCATTCCCAGCTGCATTTGCAACAGATTTTGATAATGGTGGATTTTGTAGGGACCACTGCTTCTCCCCTCTGTGAGCAAATACCTCGTGGCTGGTACATGGAAGAGGTAAGATACATTTTTTAAGAAAATGCTTTGACTCCTCAGATGCATTTCACAAACTGTGGTAGCACATAACGTCCATGAGAGGGAACTATTGTTTAACAGTTGAAGATTCATTCCCTCACTTCATTCAGTGCAATTTCCCTCTGCTTATCTGAACCCTGCCAAATGGGATGTTCAGAAAGTAAAAGGACAATCTCGATCCTCATTAGAATGCTATTTTTGAAAGCTAAACTGTTTTAACTTTTAACAAGAAGGGTACTAAAGCTGGTGCTACTAATGGGATTTGGTGTGCTGTGCAGATGGAACCAAGTGACAGGCGCCTGATACCAAACCGGAGACATGATAGCAATAGATATCATAACAAGAACACATTTATTGCGTTCGGTGCTTTCTAAGGAAAAAGGAAACTTTTCCCGGGGTTATATTCATTTTAAAAAGTGTCACTATAAAATAAATAAAGAAATAAAAATAATAGCTTGATATTTATCAGATCAGATTCCTGCTTGACAAGTAAAAATAATGATCCATAATTGGTACAATGTAAACATATGCTGTGAAGTGTTATTTTTTACAATCTCCCAGACCATTGCAACTGGCAAAATCCAGACTACTACGGCAGAAGAAACACAGAGTGGACTCTTGGAGATTACACAATCTCCTGCCCAGCCCCTACAGTGGCAGAGCTACAAAACAAGCTAGAAAAATATATGTTTCTTTAGGGTTTTTTCAGAGAAAAGGCAAAGACAAATATGTTCATTTATCTTGACAGTCTCCTGATTTATTAGAGCATTGACACCCATTCCTTTTGTACAATCTGGCAAATGATCAATAGAATTATCCTTCGTGCAGGCAGTCTCAGATTGACCATGGCAGCAGGTACAAAAAGCATAATACCAGATTAGGGTTTAGCATGAATTGACAGCGTGGAGGGACTTCGGTTGTACAAACTAGATTGAAAAGCAGTTCAGTATGTTGATAATGTGGCTAAAATTCATGAGAGCAAAGTCGTTTTGTGAAATTTGTACTGTTAATTTTTTTTCTTTAAGTATGTTATACAGAGACATATAAAATACAAATAGAATTTTTTTTTACTAACATTGATAGGAAAAATGGTAAGCAAAAGAGACTAACTGCCTAACTTTGTATATGTGAGTAATTGTCACGGTCGGTTTCCGACAGTAGTCCAGCTGAATATAATGGGAATATCTTGTTGTATTATATTGCCTCTAAAGTTAAGAAAAGCTTTGCAGGTTCCAGTTCAGGTTTTGTGCACTTTGATTATGCAGCTATTTTTCTGCTATATAAAATGACTCTGAAATACATACAATACCTCCAGAATTATTTAAATATATGTTGATTTAAAATTCCACATATTTCCTGGCCTTAATTTTGCCCTTTGTCTGAAACTAATAGTCATCAAAATTGCAGTTGCTTAAGCGATGTCTTAAAAGAAGAAAACATTCCGCATTTGATTAACAGAGAAACCTCCTCATCAAGATTTTTTCTTTTAATATTCTATTTTTTATTCCTTCGTTAAAATAAGCAATGAAATAAGATGCAAGTTAAAAAACTATCACAATTAAACCCATTCTCAAATTAATTAAATAACACTGTCCTCCAAACATTTTGTTCAAAAATGTAAAATCCCTCAACTTAAAATGCTATGAATTAACATTTATTTTTTGTATTAAAAAGACTCAGCTTCTCACTGTGCTTCAAAACTGACATATTGTGCAATAAACAGCAATCAGCCTAAAGATGCTATATTAAACAAACCAAGTTTTGTTTTGCTAAACTAAGCAAAATTAGTTGAATGCCCTAAGTAATAGTTGCTGGTATTTTTTTGTAAATTATTTCTCCACTTGTTTTTGTGTCTATGCATAAATTAAAAATCTGCTGAAATTTATTATTCATCTGAGATGTAATTAATATGCAAAAATATGCAAATTAAGATGCAATTAGGCTTCAATTCTCTAGTGGAATTTTCCATTATAATTTAATACAAAGTAATAGAGTAATTGGTGTCACGTGTAATTACGGTTACTCACGTGTACTTGCAGACGTGAAAATGGTGTGGTATATGTTAGTTATCCTATGCAAATGTACCGTACAGGCTCTTAACACTTGGGAACTAGGTAAACAAAGATTGTCTTAAAAAAGAAGTGAGCAATAGTGACCCCTCTTTCTTGTCATGTACTGTCATTTTCAAGAACATGAATAATTGTAATTAATTTTTGCTGTGTTTGTTTCTTAGCATTTATAAATAGGTAGCATAATGCAATACTAGATTTTCTGGTTTTAATGTCTTCTTTAGGAAATTCTTTTTGGTAAAACAAAAAAAAAATTATCAAACCGGCAAAGATTTGGAGGATCGGTGATATACATAACACCAATTTGTCAAGTTTTTGACATAAAATATATTTCCAGACTTAATGCGATATATAAGGAGTTTCAACTGTTTTATAATGTGCTACTTCTTACTATGCAGCTTTGCACAACAACCTATAATGCAAAATCAAGTTCCCGCAGTTTGGCTGGAGGTAGAGCCTACAAAGAGTTGTGGACACGTGTACATGTACTGGATGAGCAAACCACACAGAACTCAAGTTTTCTGAAGTGTTAACATCTGCAGGATCAGCCCCTGAGTTCATTTGAATTGTCAATATCTGTGATACTGCAAAATAATCAGCAAAAACAACTGCTAAGTTGTTTTCCTGTCCTGAAGTTTAATTCTTGCTTTGCATTTAGAGAATTTCAGATATAGCGATAAACTTCTCAAATCATCCAAGTAATCCACATTTCATAATTTGCCCGAGAACTACATATCCGGTAGTATCAAACCTGTATCAAAGGGACAGATTACCATGCGCTTGAATTCACAAAAATAATAAAGAAATAAGGATGGAGGAGACCTCCTCCCCAAAAAACCCCCCAAACATACAAACCAAAATACCAGAAAAATGCTTTCAAAATTTTAAGGTAGCAAAAAAAAGAAAACTAAACAAATACAACACGAATCTGTTCTTAGCTCTGACTCCTAACACATCATTCTCTCCCAGCAGCACATCCCTCTCATTTTGTAGCACTCTAACAGCAACACACAAGCCGATAGCGTGTGTGCAAATGAAAAAGAATGTTGGTTTTTTTTTTATCCTGAGAGCCAAGGCATTTTGCACAACCACATTTTTGTTTTAATGCTATCATATTCTCAAAACCTGCCCCCCTCCCCCCAGGCTGGAACTTTTCTGTTGCTGATGTTTTAAGTTTAATGTGGATGGATCAATAGGTAGGTAGGTGGGGTGAAGAGAGGGAAATTGGAATGATTTAATATAATGAGTATAGAGCTTCAGTGTGCCAAACTGGTCTCCTTCTCTTTCTTTTCATTTGCTTCTACTGCCGCTGGCTAATTATTTAAAGAAAAAGGCATCTATATGAGAAAATAAAATCTACCATTAGTCTCTTGTGCTGCACCCTTCCCTAGCACCACCCATTCATCCATATGTAACTTTTCCATTCACTCCCATAATACCGCCAATTACTATGCAGTCAGGACCATTCATATTCATATTCACATCTCACTGTGGACATTTAAGCTACACTCTGAGCAACACTCATACCTTAAACTACACCTATTATACAGCTGTTGTACAATTACTGTAAATGAAGTATACAATATGGGGCTCAGCTTGTATAATAATTTGTAATCAGTGATAGGGGAAGAGGGTTTTGTGTACTTCTGCCCTGCATGCCTTTTGGTCTCCTTCTTTCCATCATTCTTCTCTCCCTTCCTCCCCTTGGGCTTGGCTCAATAAAGGCTTGTTCTGAGAGACACAATATAGAGATTCTCATCTGGGGTAAAATAATGTAGCCCTCCTGCAACTACACCAGTTTCTGCCAGCTGAGACAGTCAGCCTGTCTGGCTCAGCACAGAGCACTGATCTCTTTTGTAGCATTCTTTCCTGAAATGGACTTGCGCTTGATTTACACTAGATATCAGAACAAATTATGTCACCCACGTGTGATAAGATAAGACGGTCAGAAGAAAGGTCAAACAGAATCTCTATAGGGACCACTACAAACAAAATTAATGGCCTTTTCCTTGCCTAGTTTTAACTGTTTATAGGGTATTAGCTGCTCCCACAGACAAAAGATTATAGACTTGATGGATCAATGCTCTGATCCAGTGGAAAACCTCAGGTTGATAACAAAGGAGAGGAAATTCAGTAGAATATGGTGTATGTAGGTCAGCTATCTCATTGGTTGGCTAAAGGTTCCACAACCTTTTCTTTGCCTTATTTCCATACTTGTAGATTTGTCACTTGACGTTTGGATGGATTTATCACTTAGGAGAGCAAAGCCATGCGCACAATATCTTGAAACAGTTTCCCACTACTACCCAGTCTATGGTCAACATGAACCATACTTTTGCAGAAAACATAAACCAAGAATTGTTGTTGATGGTTTAATGTAATCTATTCAGACTGTGTCCTGTGTCTGTTTACAAATGTACTATCACAAGAAAAAGCTTGACAGTTGTGGAGTCTTGAATAGTTCTGGAAATGTTCTCCAATAGCATGGGGCACCAATTCCATACCAGTAGATATTTTAAACCCATAGAAAAAAATTAGACTTCCTCCTTTATTGTCTTGCCTACAATGTAACCCTCAGACTCTACCCAATAGTTTTGCAAATAGCATATTCTTTCTGTGTGCTCCTTCTTCTACACTTATCATTACATTGTCATGTCCTCCTGCAATGTTTTTTTCCGACCTACAAATTCAATACACGTAGGTAACTTCATTTTATGACTGTCTTCACGAGACTGTGAATTGACTGTATGGGGACTGGTCACATGCATTCCCCTCAGCAGCTGTTTGCAAAGGTATGGCCTTAAGATAGGTAGTATGTCGTAGTAGTGTTGTGAAAGTCCTGCCATCTAGCATGCTATGTTATTAAAAAGAATAGCAATGCTAATAAAATTTTAATAACATTTTAATAGACATTGCTGTTCCAGTTAGAGAAGGCTTTCTTCCTTTCTCCCTGTCACGGTCAGTATTTCTGGTGCCATTCCACTAGGTAACATTTAACTGAGTTCTTGTTAGGGATTTTCAGATTAATAATTGTTGCTTTCTACGCTACTGTTTCTCTTATAAATGGATTTACTGATAAAAAGGTACTCTATGTCTTTCTTCTCTCTTATGTGCCATGTTACAGGGAAGAATCTGCATCACTGCCCCTTCACTGGCATTTGTTTCCCCTCTGCTCCTTTCTCTTTCAAGAGTCCTGCTGATCTCTGTCATAGCAGGGAACAACTGTTTTCCACCAGAGACTAACTGAAAGATCAGTCTTTCCATTTATCCCTATCACTGAAGATATGTAGATTATTTCCTTAGGAAAGCGGTTTCTACCCCAAGATAAAGGAAGAAATAGAGATTATTTGCTTGCTGCCGCTGTGGCACGCCTCCACTGATGGCTGCACTTGCACATAGTGACTGTCATTCTTACAGTCATGCACCAGTACCGAATAGTTTACACATTTCTTCTGAACATGTTTCTGTTGAGCATGTTTCATGCATGTTCTGAGATGAGTTAGTTCAAACAGTTGTCAGGAAGACAGAAAACATGGTCACTTATGGGAAACAAGTACACATACCATTCAAGCCGTTAATGGTTCAGTCTTGTGTCTGACAGGTATATCAAAATATAGTATGAAAAGGGAAAAAAACATTTTTAGATGACCTTGTAGAAGGCAGGTATTCCAAACATGGTAGGGACCACCACAGCTGCTGCAGTTCAGCTATCTCAGATAATTGGAACCTCGAATGTGGGTAGATCACACACCTGTGCCTGTAGTAAGGCATCTCTAGCCCAGCTTCAAGTTACAGCCACACAGAAGCTTTACTCATTCTGTGAATTAAGGGCAGGCTTCAGATAAAGAAAATCACTGCTGGTTAAGATAACTTATTCCACAAGTACCAAGAGAAATATTAATATATACTTTGTATTAAGAGCTTTTGATGAGCTTCCAAAGACCTACAGTTAATCAGTTAAAAAATATTTTTAACTGGAGAGAAGTTTTGGACCCTGAGTTCTCATCATGCGACTTATTCACTCCCAACTGATCTTGTCTTGTTTAGATGAGGGGAAGGAACTGTTCTTAGCTGTTTGATGATGGGAAGAAATGCGGACTGCATCATGGCATTTAGAAAAGTCATAGTTTGATGAGCAGTGGCCTTGGTAGCAGCACCATTTTAAACAGCCTGACTCTTCCCTCCCGTCCTTCTGGTCCCTGGCTTAATGTTCCCACACCATTTCTACCCTTCAGCTGTGCACCCAGTAGCAAGGGAATGTGATGAAGTGATAAGGATTAAAAATAACCTGTTAAAAACAATTTGTTTTAACCTGACCGTGTTAGTCATACTGCTGCTAAAAAGAATGTCTCCAATTACACTTCTGCTTCCCCAGGCTCTACCCCTTTCTACTGTGTCCTCTAAAGAAGCCTTGATAGTAGACTTAATTCATAGTTATTTTCATGGAATCCAGAAGATGATCCAGATCACAATTGCCTCTTTCCTTATTCTTCAGCAGCACTACTTGCTGCTCTTCTACTCACATTAACAAATGTCAGGTGTCAAAATGTGTTTTCTGAAACATTCCATTTTTACTTTAATGATCTCCTACTCTTATTTTCTGTCTTATTAAGTCATTCATTGCCATAAAATCCTCCCTTCATCTTTTACAGCTTTCACAATAGTCTACAATTCAGTCATAATCTCTACTTCCAAAGACTATGCACTTTTGTGTTATGACCTCACTGACTTGCTTTATATTGCCTTATCTTTTAACTTGATCTTCCTGTTTTGGCTTCCCATGAACTGTCCTTAGTTCAGGACTAGAGTTATGTAGGACTCCAGCGCTGTAAAATCTTAAGGTAAAATTTCCTTAAAGGTTTTGTGCATTTTTAGTATTGGAAATATAGACAAAAGAGAGAGAGAGAGAGACTTTGGCTACCAACAGCACAGCCAGCGACCCATGTTTGCAATGTTGAAACAGGACAAGAGATTGAACTTCAAGTAGAACTCTGAACAATATTTAATTACTGATATAGAGTGGGACAAGTTTCAATAGGAAATACAACAAAAATCTCCCTTTTAGATCTACTGCCTTGGTGGGGCTCCCCTGAAGGCAGAAGATCCAACTATGTCTGGTGTCAGCCCACAGGAGATTTGGCTTTGGTTGATTGGGTGACCTCCTGCTTTGTTTTATTATTTTCCATTGCAGAGCACAAGTGTAAAGCAGCACCTCTTCTTAGAAGTCCATCCTTAACAAAACTGAAACTTGTATTTCAAGTGAAGAAGGGAGATTTGCAAAGCACACAAACATTACAAGAAAATGAAAAAAGCTCCAAAAAGCCGTCTCAATTCATTGAGAATTTTCTAGTCTGCTTTACATAAGACCTCTCTTCCTTTCTCCACCCATAACTAAACAGTATATAACTTCTATCTGAGGCCATTTTACTCATTCTGCTGCAAATCTTTGTTTTACCATATGCTCAAGACTATTTCCTCCTCCCCAACTGCTGATCACTACTACTACTCTAACAAAGATGCCATATAACAATTAATTGCTTTGCTTTGTATTATAGCTCATCAACTTGTTGGGAGCTAGGAAAAATGAAATAATGGGGGTCACTTCTGGAAAAATGAGTTTATTTTCATGCCAGCTGCAGAAAATGAGCAAGGCTGGCTTCATGCCAGTTAAAGGGATGCTGTAAGAGGTTTCCTTCTGCTTGCCTGAAGCAAAAATGCCTATCATCTAAAGAGTTACACATGTACATACACGCATGCATGTACATGCACGCAATCTTAAAAAATATATTATTTTGCAAAATAGGCTAGAGTTTACATTTCTTGTTACCTTTTCGTCTCACTCCCCCTTCTTTTTTTTTTAAACATGTATAAAAAACTCCTTTTCTCATGTATCTTTCTTTTTGAAAATGATTTACTAATTTAATATAAATACTGTTGCCTTACAATCCAGCAAGAGTTTTACAGCTACATGACCTGGAAACTAAATATTACTGAACTAGTTTAGAGTTTGCTTAGAGTTTTTAGCCTTTTAAAAGCAAGTCTGTTCACCTGCTCCATCTATTTGTGAAACATTAAATGATTAAAAGTTTGATATAAATGGAAGGAACCACATGGGTATTTTCAAGCACTCAGCACCTGTGTATGATATTTTGACTAATGTGTCTTACGTCCCCAAGAAAGCTGAGCTCTATAGACTTAGCAGGTTACTTAATGGCCGTATATGTTAAGGTACTGCCATAAGTCAGTTTTGAAGTAACTGATGACTGGACTCATCATTGAGGAGAGAGGACACAGCCTCTTCCTAGCAACAATACATCCTTGAAAATAATTTCTTCACTGAGACACAAATACCTGTGTAACACTTAACTTGGACACTGCACATGGCAGTGCCCTTAACTTTCAGATTTCTGCCATGTATGAAATGTCTGTTTCCTGTTATAATTTTAGGAAACTTGAATAAAGAAATGAAATTATAAGAAAAGAAGGAAAACCTTTAAAAAATTGAAACCTGTGAGCCTTACTAGACAAAAAAAAAAAAACCAAAACAACAACAACCAGAGAGTGTAACTGCTAAATAAATGAAACAAGGTGTAAAGAAGTATTAATGTTTCCATTATTTCATACTATTTCTATTCTGTTGCAACTGATTTCCATAGTAATATAGTTAGCTCAAAATCTGTCTTTGCATATAAGGTCTCCATAGAAAAAGCAAATGTGAAAAAGGCAATACTTTCAACACTTCTTTTCTTTAATAAAACTAACATTTTCAAATCTGCTTTTATTAAAACACAATAAATACCATCAATTTTTGACATGAAATCTCATTACACACTGTAAATATTTATCACTTTGCAGAAAGAAGATTATACATTAGTTCTATTCATTCAATTCAAATCTGAGTAAGAATGAATTCATGTTTTATTTTTCTTCATCTATTTAAAAAGGCCCAGTTGCTGGAAGAAAATGAAAGAAATACTTTTTATTGCTGCTAACAGATAGGCAGAGAGAAATATCTCAGAGGTAAGTGCTCTGACACACTGTTCCTTGACCCTGCAATTACTCCCTGTAAATGCCATTTATGATTCTCACAAAGTCCCATTGATTTCAAAGGGAGTCAGTCCATGAAGATCTCTTTGGAAGAAGAAGATACTAACCTTTCTGTTTCTGGAATATGGCTTCAAACACGGACTGAGGTTACAAGGGAAAAAAAGAAAATCTGATTATTTTATTCTCCTTTTACCTTTGTAACAGAATCACTATTATATTAACTGGTAGAGTACAGAACACAGAAAACTTCTGTTCACAAAGCTCAGCATTGAACTAGCAGTGGTGTAACACAGCAGGACAAGAGGAATAGACATAAAAATTGCTGAAGCCTACGTTATGCCTGTCTGCACTAACCAACACTGGGACTCTATCATTCTTTTCATCAAATCTAGCCCTAAGTATTTCAAATCAATGTTTAAGCTTCAAATTTCTAACTTGTGTAAGTGATATGTTTTCTGAGAAAACCATTCTTGCAGATCTGTTGCTCGTTGAGTTTATGGTTATACATAGATAACAATGTAGACCATATCCTGTTGCAGTCTTTGAAAGATTCTGCAAGTATCATCATTTAGCTGCACATCAGTCTCACTCAAATCCTTTGAAGAATGCTTTTGCTAACCTACAATACATAGAACAACAAAGAAAGTGGGCTTCCTCCCTTTTTTGGGGGCAGTGTCTTTGCAGAATAAAACAATATAATTGCATGCAAAGAAGATTTGACACGTTGCTCAAGCAATTTGAAACTCTACAAAAGCCATTCCACAACTCTGACAATAAACAAGCAAATAGATAAAATTGAGGAGCTTTCAACAACTAGTAAGTCTGGGCACGAGTACAAATTGCCATATAGAAGTCTGAATTGGGAGAAGAGTGGCTGGACAGCAGACCTGCAGAAAAGTATCTGGGGGAGCTGGCTGACAGCTGGCCCAATACAAGTCAGCAGAGCGCCCTGACAACCAAGAGGGCAAACCACATCCTGGGGTGCATCAAACACAGCATAACCAGCTGGTCAAAAGAGGTGATTATCTCACTGTCTTCAGCATTGCTGTGGCCTCACCTTGAGTACTGTGCACAGTTCTGGGCCCCACCATTTAAGAAGGACATTAAAATACTTGAATATATCCAGAGGAGGGCAACAAAACTGGTGAAAGGGCTGGAAGGCAGGATACTGCATTTGTCTAGTCTGGAGAAAAGAAGACTTATTGCTCTCCACAGCTTCCTGAGGAGGAGACATGGAGAGAGGAGGTGCTCACCTCTTCCCCTGGTATCCAGTCACAGGACACATGGGAATGGCTCAAAGCTGTGCCAGAGAAGATGAAAACTGGACATTAGGAAGCATCTGTTTACTCAGTGGGTGCTCAAACAGTGGAACATGCTTCCTAGAGAGGTGGTCAATGCCCCGAGCCTGTCAGTGTTTAAAAAGCATTTGAACAAAGCCCTTAATGACATGCTTTAAATTTTGGTAAGCACTGGAGTGGTTGGGCAGTTGGACTGGATGATTGTCACAGGTCTCTTCCAACTGCAATAGTCTATTGTATTCTATTCTGTTCTATTTGATACTATTCTATTCTATTTTATACTATTCTGATAATAAGATATATATAATCAAAATAACAGTATTAGAAAAAAATACAATTCTGAATGAAGGCTTGAAGTAACACAAAACATTCCTAAGTAGAATTTACTTAATTAATAATTATGTGATAATAATAAAAAAAAAAACAACTATGGATTAATTCAATCAGAAAGATACCAAAATCTTTTAGCCCATGACTTCATGAAGATTACAGAACTTTTCCAGTGAAATGAGGCAGGTCTTTTGTAGGGAGAGAAGAGTACAGGGTTTTTTTTCAGTCATGAACTTCAGTTCTCTGCCTGGCTGTTTAGTGTCATTAATTTGTCAAGATCTGTCTCCAATTTTTTTAGGTCCTCTTTTTCTGTTGCCAAAAGCTGCTCTTTGGAAGGCATACAAACACCAAAGCTATTCTTGTCTCTTAAGAATAAGTTGCAATGAGCAATGGAAGAGCAAAGGATAATTTAAAGCTTAATGGAGTGAGGATTGTGAGACTCCCAAACTCCACATTCAGACTAATGAGAAAGTGAAAAAATTTTATCATAGTATCACCTCCATTGTCCTTTGCCTTACAGTCAACTATACAAAACATCTCTATACTTTCCTAGACCTGAGAAAGCTTAAGAATTTGTTTTTTGCTAAATCAAGAAGAAATGTTAAAAGTTATACATAAGCAACCCTAATTCATGGTTTCTGTACACTAAAGTTTCCCTAAAGAATTTTCCTCTTGCAGTTCTGGTCCACCTAATTGTGCACACTTGTGTTATTTCTAGGACTTCTGCCATCAGTAAAGCATTTAATACCATGTATGCAATGCAGACTTTTGCAACTCACCTATCAAAGGGAAGAATGATGAAAAACCATCTTTGAAAGATACTGAAGATATGTAAACTCAAGAAATTTTTAATGTTCTGAAGGGTGTTCCAAAAGCAGAAGATAATTTAACTGAATAAATAACCTACAGTTATTTGTTGTCTGTTATTTAAAACCCAGTGCCCAGTGTTTCACTGTACACAAAAACTATACTTAATGTATGTATGTAATCAAATCCGCCATTACGATTTGTTTCTTTGAAACTGTGATTTTTTTCATAGAATCATAAATTTCATTTCCAAGCAATCTGTAGCAATGCAGAAATAAGTAAAAACTAATTAAAAAGAATAATTAAAAAAAATAAACCAACCAGAAATGAGAATATTAGAAGCTTCCAATTTAAGTCTGGGTCTTTTAAAAGATGGATTAAAAAATGGATGAATATTTATGTGTAGATGGGTGAGTTTGAATATTGTCTGAAAAAGTCTGTCCCTAGTTCTTACAGGCTTGGAGAAAACCCACCTTCATTATTCATATACCTAAACAACTATGTTAACAAGTACTTCTAATTGCCATATGGAACTAGAGCTCTGAGAGAGATATTTATATGAAACAGAAAGTGTAGAAAAGGATATTCTTTTTATTAATCTGATGCCAACATTTTGCTAATTAAACCACCACATGTCTCATGTCACTTCCTACGTAGGTCACTGGAAGAGGAGATACATTTGGGCAACCTTAAGGATGAATCCCAGGGGAGCATCCCACAAACGCATGGTATTTAAGCTTGCAAGTTTATTAAACAAATCACAGAATATATTGCAGTCTAAATCACAGACGTGGCATGACACAATTAGAAGATTTATTGATTCTTTGGGCTACAGATCTCACAGCTTGCATTGGAGGCTCTACACCCACCAGAACCAACAGATTTGCTTCATCACAAGTAATCTTTCTAAACTAGTGCAGAGAAGTTTATAAAGTTGAAACTGCCTGACTTCAACTTTGCTTGTGTTCAACTTTGTTTCTATTTTAACCTAACTATAAACTGAACACATTTTGTATTAGTCCCATGTGTCACCACCCTGAATTATTGGCACCCAGCCTGCAATAGCAGAATCACTGTATGAAGGAAAGAAAAAAAAAATTGAATAAACAATATTTTCTTCAGACTAGTTACCATCTGCCTGTGTTAGAAGTTCTTACCTCTTTTATAGTGTTTCTTTGCTTATTGAACAACAGTGATCAGAATAATGGCCAGGATTTGTCCACAAATACAAGGTTCTGAAAAACGTTGGCTATGTGCTCTACATTGTATTTCTAATAAAAGTTGCTTGATTACAGGTGAACCAAATATTTCCCAGAGCTCAATTCAGGTATGAAATTGTTCCTTCCAATGATTTCTTGGAGTGGACTACTTTACAGTAAAGTATACGGACATTTATTTTGAAAATCTACTCTTTCTTTTCCTTTGTGGCATAAAAAGGTGCCAGTGTTTCTGTCAACAGAAAATTTCTATTTTTTCAACACTCTATGAAGTTCAATGAAGAGCCACAAGGATGATTAAGGGGCTGAAGCATCTCTCCTATGATGAAAGGCTGAGACAACTGGAACTGTTTAGCCTAACAAAGAGAAGGTTCAGGAAGGATCTTTTTAATGTACATAAATACCTGAAAGGAGGATGCAAACAGGACAAAGCCAGGGTCTTTTCAGTGGTGCCCAGTGACAGGACAAGAGGCAATGGGCACAGGAGGCTACATGCTATACGTAAGGCAACACTTTTTTACTGTGAGGATGACTGAAGTCTGGAACAGATTCCAGAGAGGTTGTGGAATCTCCATCCTTGTAGATATTCAAAAGCCACCTGGATATTGTCCTGGGCAACCAGCTGTAGGTTTCCCTGCTTGAGAAGGGGATTTGGATCAGATAACCCCCAGAGATGCCTGCCAACCTCAACCATTCTGTGATTCTGTGATTGTATGCTATGCTAAAATCTGTCTGTAGTGGAACGAACCGACTTTCTTAGACTTCCTCTTTGGATCAAGAGATTCCTGTCAGTTCTTCACAGGCAAATAAATAACATCATCAGTTTGTCAGCTGACCTATAAATGTTAAAGGCTCACACTACATCTGTGGACTGGTGCAGACTTACCTGCCATGGTCTCATCCATACTAGTAGTCCATGAATCACTCTATATCTCAGAGAATAGTCCCTGACATGGCTACAATTTAACTGAGAGAAACCAATCATGTTCATCTTGTGTCTCTCATGCAAAGAATGAAAGTCATAACCATTTAGGTACTCCAGACTGATAAGCCAGGTGAACCAAGGTCACTTAAATGATAAAAATTTTGTGGCGTAAAGCTGATGCCTATGAAATACATTTGTGACACAACTGACATCTCATACAGCTGGAGTGTTTGTGCTGAGGTCTTATCCTCTTTCTTTTTGGTTGTGCATTGTGAAAAAAGGTCACTAGCAAAGACAAATTAGAAT
Organism: Coracias cyanogaster; assembly: GCA_033124195.1. Taxonomy (NCBI): domain Eukaryota; kingdom Metazoa; phylum Chordata; class Aves; order Coraciiformes; family Coraciidae; genus Coracias; species Coracias cyanogaster. The sequence goes on along the minus strand of JAVSBS010007774.1, from coordinate 61,481 downwards.
TGTCAAGGACAATAAGAAAAAAGCTAAGGAAAAAAGCATCCTTACTTTTACTTTCTATTGCTGTTTAAAAGTGAGGCACCCTAGAACCAGAGGTAGCTCTGGGCAATTTGGAATGCCTGACTGCATGATACATTTATAGCAGTTTTTGTCCTCAGTCTCAACAGGATACTAATACAAGGAATAGCATCTTATTTTTAGGCATAAGAGACTCTTTTGATTTCATCAGTGATGAAGGAATGCTGCTCTGGATGTAGCAAGTACTTATGAGCGTGCTTAACTTTAAGCACACAAATAATTCCATTGCTTTCACTGGTGTTCAAAATTAAGAACATGCTTGATTGCTTTACTAAAATGAGCTTCAACATAAGATTTCTGACGGTTCCCCAAAGTCATAACAATGGAAATTCTGAAAGGGGGAAGAAGGATAGAAGATTTATCAGCTTTATTGTACTTTAGCTTGATATTTACATTGCTTAAATGTTCTCTGAAGTAATTGTTAAGCCAGTGTTCTTTTGTTTTCTTTCCCAAAGAAGAAGTATAGCACATCTTCAGCGGAGCACATTTTGTTACTAGATCAAAACAAAATTTGGTACATGTCTTTGGCAGGAGGGCCTTAATAGATTTTTTAATATGTTATTCTTAATTAGTGGGTTTTTTTCATTAGATTTCTTTTTTTGACAGTGCCAATCTTCTGGAAAGGTGAAGTGGCCATCTTCTCAAAATTCATGCTAGCCTTTCCCTTTCAAAGTGTTCAATCTATGCAACAAATATCTGGCTTTCTCCTGGGAAGCTTTTCCTTTTAAGATGTCAAATTACATGTGAAGGGCTAATTTCCATCTGGAGACCTTATCAGTAAGGATCTTTCTTCTTCACAACCTTGGGAGGGAAATGTTTTCCTCTTGAATAACTTTTTTTTTTTTTTTAATCAGAGCCAGCCTCTAGAGCTATAAGGAACTGCTGCAGAAGCATTTGCACTCATCCTAGGTTCCACTTTAAAGCAAATTTACAAAAGTGGTTTTTTCAGGTTCTCTGAATATTTGAGGATTCCCTCAGGGCAATTCTGAGTTTTCACAACACATTTTTTGGTGGGAAAACTACCAGCTAGTTTTTTATGGTATATGGTATATATGGTTAAGCTACTTCTGTCACAAAACATTAGTTAAGCCGTATGGCACAGGTCATGTTGTATTTCTTCTCTACCCTCAAATACATAAGACAAAATGATATATCAGCCCAAATCAGAAAAAAATGTAGTTTGCCAGAAAAAGAAACTACATTTTATTGTGATTTTCTAATATGAGTTTGTATAAATAACAAAACATATGCTCTTTCAGCCCCTATGTCTAGCTAATTAGACTGTGTTACAAAAGTATCTTAACAAGTGATTTCACTATTGGACTGACAAATAAGATATGTTGCCTTCTAGAAGTCACTTGCTCACCAAAACTTTTAAAATCAGCACCTCTTTCACTCCATTTCCAGTATAGCCTATTCAGTCTTACCATCTGCCTTCTCTTGTATGTCTATACATTCCTGGAAAAATACCTCCCAACTTGGTTCCTCGCTCTACAATCAAACTAAGCCAATTCATTTACAGGAAACTCTTTCTGGCTTCCCAGTAAGATGAATTCAGGAACAAACATAACACATAACATCATCGGGAGTTTAAGTACTCTCAATAATATTAATTCTACAGTGCTTTCAAAGTAAATCTAAAAATGCAGTTTGAAAATCATAGTTTTTGACAACTAAACTATCTTTGTACAAATGTTGACTGAGAGGGAAAAAAAAACCTCAGGAATTTATATTCAGCTGGTTGTTTTCACTCCCAGTGTGGCCCAATTTTGAATTTTTTACTTTTGATCCACATTTATATTTCCTATCAATGTTCTACAATGTATACCTTTCAATTTCCAGCTACTACCTCTGATATTTGAAATAAATATGTGACAGAAGAAGCTGTGAAGTGGCTTTTCTTAGCTTTTTCAGTACAGGATTCACATACTCATGGCAAAAAATGACAATTTTTTTTTTTTTCATTTTGGTAGCACGAAGCCAGAAGGTTTTATGGCTGACATAAAATTACCTTAAAACACATTATTTTAAAAATTATTATTTAAGCCTTTACAAAATATCTTAAATGAGGAAATAAACAATCAAAGGTTTTTCTGTAACAGAGTTTCCAGCTTTGAGCTTCTAAAACTAGCTAATCAAACAATGACCTTATTTTTTATTAGAGGGGGCAATTGAAAATCATTGAACAGACCTACCCCCTAATGATTTTTTTCTCAGACATAATTATAATAATTAGCATTATAAAGTGCTAATTATCTTTGGACACAGAGGACTTACACACCAGAGACAGAGGTCCACATTAAGTAAAGAGGATTTTGCTTTCTTCTGTCACCACTTCTTTTTTCCTTTTGTAAAGAAGTAGAGGACACTTAGCCTGTCAGACCTCCTTTCCAAATGTTCACATTTTATTATTTCTAGACGATTGAGCCCAGTAAAGAAATAGATCTGTTCTAAAAAACAATGTGAATTGGTCCAGCAGTCCACAAGTTGAGTCAGTAGATTTGAACTAACCCAAGCTTATCTCCTCATTTCACTGGACCTTACATTGTCCAGAAGCATTGCAAAGACCTTGGATTATTGTAAAGGGTTACTTCAGTCCTACTCGGCCCTGAAGGGTTTGGATTAATTTTGTTACCAGACAGTATCATTTTCTCATAAGTTCTTCCTTATTGATTCAGCAGAAGGAAGGTTTCAATCCCCTCCAGAAATACCAGACTGACTTTTTAAGAAGGATTCTATTGCCAACTGCATAGGTTTGAAAATCAGGAATGAGAACATTGTAAGTATGACATAAAAAAAAAGTCTGGGAGTTATTTTTCTTTACTGTCTGCATTGAACCTTACCACTATCCCTGGCTAAATAATCCTTCTCATATCCCTTGCACTGGATATTATTTCCTAAAGCATGAACCATTTATCTCTTGCCAAAATTTTCACTCTTCTTTGTTCAAATAGGCTATAAATATTGTTTCATATTAGTCCTTCTGCACCAGCACTGCTATTTTATTCAGTTGTTACGCTCAGTTCTTCAACTATCTCCCCCAGACTTCTTTCTAGCTCCTGAAGAGAGACTTTGAGACATATTTTGGTTTCCCTCATTCTCCTTCAGAATCCAAGCTTCACAAGTATCACACTAGAAGGCAATATTCATATATGCATATTTCCTACAGATACCTTGCTGTCTTGCTTAATCATCACAGATGTATTTAGAAGGTTATTCTTGCTGTACATACATCTGACTCATCTTTACTGATGACTTTCTGCATGACATATCTTTAAACAAGCAGGTTATGTGTTCCAAAGAAACTGGTAACTGCTCATAGCATTTGTGGTAGAAATAGATTGTTTGGGATGTTCAAGGTAGCAAATATAATGACTGTAAAGGTTTGCCCTTGGGAAATATGTTCTGTTTCTGCAAAGAACCCCTACTATCTGCCCCTCCTAATGCTATCTGGGCTACCAGCAAGGAGTCAACCTTCTTCTAGCCAAGGTGCTATTAAATCACTCTAGCTGAAACATCCTCCCAACAGCATTCTTCAGACAACTTTGGTTACATTCCTTCAGAAAAGACTACTTATTCTTCAGATTGTTATGTTGGTTCCCTGGGTCTGAACCAATGAACTCAGATTTGGTTTGAATGTTAAAAGTCATAGCTGGACTCAGATGAGGATATCTTTCTCTCTGGGCCCCTGGCTTTTCTTCCATCTCATTTTTTTTTTTACAAGTCATTGGTCAACAATGATCACTTTTGAAAGCAAATATGATGAGGAGTATAATTAGGAGTTCCTGTGAAATTGGTATAAAAAAGTATTCTCACACTCTTCCACAACAGGAGTGGCAGAAAAGTTTTGTCTGCCGTCATGTAGCTCTTATGGTTGGTTGTACGGCCTTTGAAGTTTGTCATCCAATCAGCTGCACTGTCATGTAAAATCACGGATAACTGTTATAGCTTTTGATTGAGTGACTATGCAAGTATTTTTGGTTTATATATTTGTATCTTGAAATTTAAAATTCAGTTTCGTTAATAGCTAGATTTTCTTCAATACACAATCATTCCCTGACTCTTCTGTGTGAGAAGCAGCTTTGGGCAAAACAAATGGAGCATAACCAAACAAAATTCGTTCAAAACGTCTCCAAAATCTCTGCTTAAAATGTATTGCTGTATGCTCAAATTTTCTTTAGCATATGCATCTACTTTTAACTTCCTTATTCTGGATGTCTGCTGAGTTTGCAAAGGAAGTTCTTGGCAGATATTAGGAAGTTTTAGTACTGATTTTGTGGTGGATCAATGCTTAGTATCACCCAGTAAAACAGAAAAGACATCTTCTAATAGGTAAGACTCCCTTTCTTAATATCTCTGTCATTTATTTTTTCTACCTAATGCTTCACTCTTTGTCATGTTGGAAAGGCTTCTCCTTTTAATAAAAATATATAAGTACAAACTTATGGATAAGAGGGAATTAAAGTAATATGATTTGAATAGAATACATCACAGCAAGCATCTCAAACTATATACATTCACGGGAGTAATGAAAATTAAATACAACGTCATCATCTACTTCCCATATGAACAATCAAGGGAGTCAAAATCTAGCTAAAGCAGCAAGAGTAAATAGTTTAGTGATGAAAAATTGATATAAAAAGTTCACTGAAAATATAAATATCCTCTGGGCTGTCAAAAGCAATTGGTTCAGCTCAATCTGATAAATCTACTTTTAATGATAATGGCAACAACTTTTCCTTTTTATTACACTTTACATAAATTTATGAGCTTTATCATTTCAAACCAAATAGAATATATTTGTCTGCATCAGGGTTTAAAGCTACCACGTGTCTTGGAAACCTACCTAGAAATACAACAATACAATGGTGGTTGTAACCCAACTCCGCTAGGTTGGAATTAAACTTTTTGTATCATACAACTGCTGTTAAATAAAAGGAAGGAAGTGCACATATAAAGACTGCAGTACTTTAAATAGTATTTTATTTTTCCATAGCTAAAAATACACATTCATCATGGTTTATAGTTACAGAAAAAAAAAATGCAGTTTAGAATTGCAATTTTTAAAAATTAATGCCTTTTATAGTAGATTATATATTTGCAAATGACACCTGGTGAATTGTCTGGGGCTGTGTCAGCTCAATTCTATAAGTGGTCAGACTTTTGAGGCCTCTACAGTAGGTGATGAAAGGTTATTTGTGGTTACTACCTTCCAAGTACCTGATTTTATCAGGGACCTTTTAATCCATAACCGTACATAATACTACTGAGAACACTGCTAAAGCTGCTTGGTTTTACTAAAACACAAAGAAAAATGTTGGTATATGTTACATATCAATAATAAGCCAATGTTATTTCATAACCAAGTGTGGTACTATATTCAAGCCAGTTCACATCATTTTTATGGTTATTTATCTTTTAATAATGGCATTTTGTTAGGATTTTAATTAAAAGTTGATCTCTCCACGAGCTCATTGATTATCACACCAATATATTGTAGAAAGCATCAGCTACACCTAGGATGCAGATATTTCAGTATACATTGCGTCACGTCCAGTCTGAAAATTTAATTTTCTTTTTTGTATCACCTTTTACCTGCCAAACTGGACAGAGAGATGTTTCAAAATTGTTACTGTTTGGCTCTTCATAATGTTTCTACTCACAAAGATTACTCTGGTTTACTTATCATCTGGAAGAATGAGAGCATGCACTCCTATTACGTTTCTGTCACTATTTCTAGAAATTACAGATATATCATAAGGCATTATATTTCATACAGTCCTATCGGGTTAACATTTTTCTGCTTCTATCTTGTTTCCAACCACTAAGTCAAATCCAACTGTGCTTTATCAGAAACCTTCCTTGCAGTACTGTGCAACATGTTATCACAGAATCGCAGGATCACAGAATGGTAGGGGTTGGAAGGGACCTCCAACTGACCCTGTCAGAACAGGTTCACCTAGAGCAGGCCACACAGAAACGTGTCCAGACGGGTCTTGAAAGTCTCCAGAGAAGGAGACTCCACAACCTCTCTGGGCAGCCTGTCCCAGTGCTCTGTCACCCTCACAGTAAAGAGGTTTGTCCTCATGTTGAAGTGTGTTTCTTCTTGTGTTCCGGCTTGTGCCTGTTGCCCTTCGTCTTATCGCTGGGCACCACTGAAAAGATGCTGGCCCCATCTTCATGACACCCACCCTTCAGGTATTTATAAACATTGATTAGATCCCCTCTCAGCCTTCTCCAGGCTAAACAGCTCCAGGTCTCTCAACCTTTCCTTAAGGACTGTTCCAGTCCCTTAATCATTCTTGTAGCCCTCTGTTGGACTCTCTCCTGTGTTTCCCTGTCCCACTTGAACTGTGGAGCCCAGAAATGGACACAATACTCTGGCTGTGGCCTTAACAAGACAGAATAGAAGGGAAGGAGAACTTCCCTTGTCCTGTTGGACACACTTTTCTTAATGCAACCCAAGATACCATTGGCCTTCTTGGCCACAAGTGCACATTGCTCTCTCATTGTTAACACACTGTCCACCAGGACTCCAAGGTCCTTCTTCACAGAGCTGCTTTCCAGCAGGTCAACCCCTAATATGTACTGGTACCTTCGGTTATTGCCATTAATTTCTCACAGTTTCTGAATTTTACCAGCCAGTAGGTTTTCCTTTGCTGTTCCATTTTTATCCAGAAATCTATTTTGTAATAAAAACCCCCTTCTATTCAACTACATATTGTGCACCTTTTCTCTGAATAGACTTTTGACTTTCCTTTGTATCCAAATATTTACTGTTAATTTCCACTCAAGATAGGAACCTCTTTTTCTTGCTTACCAATTGTAAAAATCTTTGCTCAGTTTATAGATCTCAGAAATTCATTATTATTGCCCAAGGTCTTTTGTATTTCTTAGCTTAAATTGCTATGACTTATGAACTTCTTCTGCCTCAAAAGAATTTAAAGAACAATCTCTACTCAGTGAAAAGCAAGCCTCACAAAGCTTCAGTTATGACACAACCTGCAAGGACAAGTGCATGGCAAGAGTAGACAAAAAATGTGGCTGTGGTCACAACAAGCTAGTAAATCTATGGATGAAGATTTCTTCCTATTTTCACACTCTGAAAGCTTATTTGAAGCTTGTGCCTGAGTGTAGGCTTGCATCAACTCAGTTTGACTCACAGTCAGTGCGTTCAGATTCATGCTCAGATTCAGACACCTCAACAGTAGTCCAGGAGAACAGGAGCATTTATTGTATGACAAGAAGCTTGCTGTCATAAGCAGCTTAAGAGTTTGATGCCTCAAATTATTTACCAGTGATGCTCATAATATTATACAAGGCAAAAAAAACAAAACACAGTGTAGAAGAAATTTCCATAAACACAGCCAGGGTGCAGTGACTTCCTGGGAGAAAAACTTGAGTACACACCTTGGTGTTAGAGGAGGTCAAAGTGTGCATTCAAACAACTTAGCTTTAAGTTATAATCCTGCTTCCACATTCTGTGATTTTGAGACTCAGGAGAGTAGGAGTTAAGTTTATCCATAAACATATTTTAAATATTCTACTCCAGGTTAATTTTACTTTAAGAAAAAGGAAAAATAAAGATTCCAAGAGACTATAGCCTTCTCAAGCAGAAGTCTGATAATACATAAATACACACCCTACATAAAATTTACCAGTTTCACTATTACATATAACACAGAATACAATTTCAGAATCTGTACAACTTTTGGTGTGGAAAATCAATACTATGCTTTCCCCCATTTTCTTTAACTTCTTTATGGTGGCATTAATATCACTCTAAGTCTATCACGGGAAAAATCGCTCTACAAATACAGAGGATAGGACAATTTGAAATTCCTTTTTCAGTATTTGTGGAAGAGTGGAGCAGTAGGCGACTTAAAATTAATGTTTCTATTTTTTTCTGGAATTGGTATTATTTGACATCAGCTATTTTCCTGGTGGACTGAGAAGAAATTTTCTTATTATAAATCTCATATGTACCAAAATGGCCTGAATAGTTATTTCAACACAGCATGGCAAAATGCCTCAAACGCCCATAGAACTTAAGGATTATATTTGCTAATTAAGGATTTAGGAAGCAAAACCCAAGTACCAAGTAGAAAACGGAAATATTTTGCATAGTACAGAAACCGTTATGCAATATGGTCAGCCTAGCACTGCTTTTTGTGAGAGAATAACGTTGTTTTCTAAATATAGATAAGAATGTGCTGCACTTAGCCAATAACTCATGACAGAGAGGTAACATATGCTATCATACTACAGTGGGAGTTGCATGACACATAGAAAAGATGAGCCATACCACCTTCTAGAGTTACAGCCCCTTATTGCCATTATAAAGCATCTTTATTGGAAGGGAAAATACAATATTTTGGTGGAAAGATGAGATGAAGTACTAGGGCAAGTGAAATTTTTCATGGAGAACATTCAAATTTACAACTGAGCAATACCTTTGTATATGTGTCCTGCTGTGCTCATGGTCCATCAGAAGACAGCTGTCCAAGGTATCCTTCTTGATATACAAGGCAATGATGGAGTGAGTGACATTTTTAACCTCAAAATGGAGGAAGGTTTTAAATAAGAAAATACTTCAGTGAACAAAAAGCACTGAAATTCCTGTTCTCATCTCTCCCTTCCCTTGAAATATTTTTGGTTTACGAGTGTTTAGACAGAGAGTATAACTTTACTGTCTGTCACATTTCATTTCAAATAATATAAACTGCTAAAAGAGACTCTAGGGCTCAAACTCTCGCTGACTTTAAATGAAGGGGGATTAGGTCCAAGCTGTTGCTCTTTTGTTTGTTGAGCAGGATGCTGAAAATTCATGCCCAGCAATGTTCTTTTGAAATAACGTATGTTTTCACTTTTAAGCTCCTGGGTTATTATCTGACTTAAGGCAGCTCTAGTCTTGCTTGCAACTCCAGTGAAGCCCATGATTTTATAAGGCGAACCTGAGTACAGCACATGAATTCATTGGTACTGTAGGTCAGCCTCAGGGAACAGCACTGAAGTATGCTGGATTTTCACTTATAACTATCGTACCTGAAAGAATACTAGCTGAAATTTTTTTAGCTCTATCAATGGGTATTGGGTTATTTTGGTCATTCCTACCTTTTTTCCTCTGTCTGAGGCACTGCACAACTTTAAATGAAGTTCCTGTTGAGCAATTATTTTTTATTCTTTTGCATTTAGCCTCTGAGACAAGTTCAAATGACAGAACACAGAGACTGTCTGATTACATTCCTGTTAGGAAGGTTTTTCCTCTATGCACTTTCACACCGTGTCCAAGACTAATTCCTCCTTCTGAGCTCTTTTGTAGCTCAATCAGGCCATGCAAGTCAAAAACAGAACTACTGTCAACACTTGCATAGGCTCCAGAGAAGACTTCTGAATACAGAGAGACTTTTAAAAGTTAAAAGCAACCAATGCAATGTCTTTCATTTGAACAATTAACTGTATAAAAGAATTTAAAAAAAAAAAACAACCAAGATTCAATAAACACATTAAGCTGTGATCTAGAATTATTGTCACACAAACCCCAGAAATGGGCTTCTCGGCTCTGTACTTTAAATTGTTAAGAGAAGCAGCATTAGTGAATCAATTTTGGCAGCAACAACCTGCCCTCAGTTTTGCTTAAAAATAATTAAGGTATGCCATTATACCATCAGGAACCACCATATTCTCAACTTCCATAAAGAACAGTAGATCACAAAACCTTTATTTCTGCAAAATTATAGAGACCTTTTTCATCAAACATTCTAAACTGAAAGAATCAGGAAAGCAACAAGCATTTTTGAAAAAAACAACCTTTATTGACTAGTGCAGAAACACCTGCAGCTTGACACATATAATTTCAAGCAACTTGTGTGAGGATTTATGTAGGTCATTGCCGGTTATGTAGCTGTGTGTGGGAGATACTGGCCCTGATAGAAATGATAAGCACCTCTCACAGTTTTATGCATACATTGGTCAGCCGACACATTGAATAGCAAAAAAAATGTATGGGAGCAGAGTTAAAAGGGCCTGAGAAAATGTTCAAAACCCCAGGTGATACACATTTAGGTTACCGTGCCATCTACTTAGGCTTCTATGATCTCTCTAAGTATGGGTAAGTTGTAGGTGTGCGTAGGCTGCAGTCTTCGTAAATCACGGGTATGACTCCAAGCCTCCTCACAGACTTGGTGTGAACCAGCACTCAGCACTCTGAGATACGTAATCTCAGAAAGCAAGTACTGAATTCTCTACAAAACTCTTGTTACCACATATGAACAGTGGGATAAACGGGTGTTCTACCGCAGATGTGAGATAATACCCATAGTGTGCAGTCAATAGAGAGAATATATATAGAAAGCAATGTGGGATGAGTGGTAGGGCAGAGATGCGTTATTTCAGTGTAACATTCAAGACAAGGTGGTGTGCCATCTTTCCCTTTACCGCTAAACAAACTCAAATAACACTTTGTATTATCCTTTCTATCTGCGACATGAAGAAAACTCTTGGTGAAGGCTCTTTTTTTAGAAACATCTTACACTACTTATATTAAATATAGGCAGCTCTAGATGCCTATATTTATAAATATAGACGTGCCCTATCTTGCAGTAATCAGAGTTTGTGCATTTGTACTCACTTTCACCAGCTGACCTCGTGGTAGGTTTCTTTTTGCCCAATTGTCATGTTCTGGCATTCAGAACTTGTCATCTGCCTTCAGAGTTGTGCTCATAGTTCCCAGATAGTTCAGCTGAAACTCCAGATACTCATCAGACAGCACAGAGCTTAAAGATTCATTCTTGGATAAATTGCCTGACACAGATTTTGCTTCTTTAATAAATATTGCTATAACTGTTACATACTATGAGCCAAATCCAGCAGACTTTATTCGCTTTTTGGTTCTTATTCCTGGAACGTGACAGAGGAAGAGAGTTAATGCTTCTATTGCAGCTGAGAGTGGGTAGCTTTTTACTAAAGACAATTTGGGGGGCATGATACTGTTTTATGCAGATATGTATTACAAATTACTTTATTTGTATATGTGATTTATAACAGGATAGTATTTTATTATACTGGATTTGATTTTGCTTCCTTTAAAACATCTCTGTGTAACCTGTATGAAAAAGTTGACTGCACTAAGTCCAAAAGTCCTTATCTCCCATTCCTTATGTAGAAATAATCTGTATGCCAGCCAACAGATTCAAAACAAATACAGTATCTTACAACAAGCTGCAGATGTGGGGTCATTTGTTTTTTCTTTCTGAAAGCGAAGCACTAGAAAGAAAAGTAGATTCATGTACCAAAAAATATTTTTTTTCTCCTCAACCCTTACAATAATGAAATAATGAACCTGGAAGGCTTTTCTAAAGAAATGAGGAGGCCAAAAATATAATAAATACAGCGGCTACAGAACTTTCTCATAGAACTCATCATAATGGCATAATGGTTATCAGCTGAAAATGTCAGATGGGGTATTTAAATGGCAATCGGTTTATGAACACAGATGTCAGCAAAGAACTAACAGATCAGTCCTTAAATGTTGCTAGACTGACCTTATTAATGGCCTTAAACTGCAGTGATTTCATAGTTGGCTCTCCAATGTACCGATACCTAATATAAAAAGATTGCAGTATCTCAGACTAATATGAAAAAGTACTAAGCAAGAGAAAAAGCACAATGATACTTCATGCATGGAGCATCCCAGTAAGTAAACTTAGGAATCATGATGGGATTTATTGCTCTTTCATAAGTAATGATGTAGCTTCAGGTTACTGCATCATGTAACAGGAAGCTATCCATCCAGAAACTATAGCCAAGAATGATATTAAAATGGGCATCCATACAGATATGGTCAGACTTTTGCTGGATAAACAAGATCATGTTTATTTGAAGTATCCTGATACCAATGCTAAACTATACTATTCTCAGTGTTGCCTCTCATAGTCTTTGCACAATTCCAGTTTCAAAGTCAGTTCATGTGGAGCCAGCTAGAGACTTACACCACACACAGTGGGCATATGCTAGCCCAACACGTTTTGCAAACAAATTTTCTGCTGGGGATAGATTTGAACTGTAGAAGCCAAGTCAGCTGCACCAAACTTAAGGTGTTTTTAAGACTGTTGCCTTTAAGCATCCTTTTTAGACAATTTTCTTAATGTTAACAATATTTGACATTAATTTTATATTCACAATTTTAACACTTTTATTAAAAGCCAGGAGGAATATGAAAGTGGAATAGTTCTCCAAGGCATTTTTCCTGAGATGTCTGTATATTAATTTATTCTGGGTAATACTGACAGCTAAATCAGAAAACAGATATGGTCAGACTGCTAAAAGGAAAGTAGCTATAAGATATTCTACTGCCATCTTGTCAGGTTTGTATCGTTCATATATTTATTCAGAATAACAGCAAATAAGCAACAACCCAAACAGAAAGACACAAAAGTATATTTGTCAGCACTCTGAATTTCAGTATCAGAGCAAGAATGATTCTATTATTTGAGTTTGTTCCATGAGTTTGTGTTTCCAAGGCCAGATTAAAGGTACAATAAAGAAGCAACACTCAAAGCTTTCCCACTAGTTTCCAGTTTGGTCACATAATGTAAGACACATTTGCAAGACTTCCATGTGTGTTACAAGAACAGTTCTAGCCACTATTTCTTCTGCATCAAATATCCAAAAAGTTTACGTACAATTGAGAGAATATTGCTGTGTCCAAAAGCTTCTCTCCTTTATCTGACTACTGTCAGCTAGCCTCATAAAAGGTTAGATCTCTCCCAATTGGCCTTGCCACTTTCATATAGTTTCTGTCATTCTGGGCTTCTCAGAAAACCAGCAAGTCTGAAGCAAGCATTGGCATTCGATATAGAAAAAAAAAAATCATTTTTTTAACAAAATCAGTACTGCGAAAAAAGTGAGGAATCCCAACTATAATAAATCATATGCTTCTACAGTTATCTGCAATCCAAAATTCCCAAGGTATTTCAGAAACAACAGTGAAATAATTCACAAGGAGTTCAACGCCACAGAGAATTAGGGAATAACATCACTCCCATTTTACAAATGAACACTTAGCTTTTATGAGAAAAAAATACAAAATTGACTCAAAATATCCTGACTTGATTGATAATGCTAGGACCTACTACTAAAGAAATATTTGTACTGCTATTATGGGAAGAAGAGACAAATGTAGGTGCCTGATAGGAGAGAGAAAGGGAAATATTTGCCAGATCCAAGCAAAGAACTTGTGGAGTCCCACCTCCAAAGGTACTGGTTTGACATACAGACATCCTTTCCTCTGCTGGAGATCCTGGGCCATGTTCCATTCTTATGCACACATTCCTTCATATGTGTGAAGCCAACAGGACAGGTGCTTTTGGATGTGAACACAGTCCTTCGTTCTTAAATAAAGCTCTCAGCTCATCTAGAAAGGACTAAATGAACAACCTCTTTGCTAAAGATTCAGGAAAATAGCTGTAATTTTCTTTTGCTATCTAAGCAAGTGACAATTTATACATATATTAAGAAGGAAAGGATTGTTTTATGTCAAAGGTGTAAGTAGTTCTGCTTAAATGTTTATGGTGTCTTAAGATTTAGTAACATATTTCTGTTTTTTCTGCACAGTGATAAGTCAAAGATAAAAGAGACTTTAACCACTGTTTTGAAAATTCTCATATGTCTATTTACTCTTCTATCACTATAATGAAACAAGAAAAAGAGCAATGGGTGACACTGGACAAATGTGATCATCTTGAGTTTACTCCTTGATATATCTTGCAAGAGTGTAATAAGGTTTTCAATAGTAGATTTTCTCATATTCACATACAATTCAAAATATATAATGTTAATGAAAATGAAGGGTGAACATAAGGAGCAGAGTTCATCCATTTTAAAATAAAAATTTGCTGACAGTCCTACTGAAATAGATAAGATGATCCTTGTTAACTAGGGCTAATTTGCCTAGGAAAAATTATAATGAAACCGTTAAATACTAAATGAAAGGGTCAGCTGCTTCCAAGATTAAACACTAAGTGATTTTTATTTTTCTCCTGGGCTGCCACAATGGAAATTTACAGCAATGCCTTAGAACTAGGTGCCTTTAAAACTCTGGGAAAAATTCATTTCACATGTAACTCCATTGACTTAGTGAGGCTGTATCAGAAACAAATTTGGCCCAAAAGGTTTTTAATATGACCAAAACAACCAACTACAAATAATACAGTGCCACTTAGTGGCAAGGATAAAAGTTTTCAGTATGTGAGATACAAAGACATTCAGTCATATAGGTGATTTTTCTGGTGCTATTTGTACTTGAAATTTTAATACAATCTTATCTGATAGCTTCCAGTTACATTAAGCTCCTTATTACCACAATATTATATGCATCTTTTCATATAAAAATAAAAAAAAATCTCCAAAGAGGAAATGAAAGCAAGCCTTTGTAATTAATGTAGCATTAAGAACACTCCCTCCACATTATATCTTCAAGTTATAGCCATTTTCTAAAAAGGTTAGAATGCCTGTAAAAGGCATAAATATCTTACAGCTATTTGTATTTCTTATGCTTGAGTAATGTATGTGTTACCTTCCTGAAAAATCATTCCTCAAAAAGGTCTACAGTATTTCTTTTGTTTAAGTACCTATAGAATTACAGTTATGAGAAGAGACATCTATACTTAATTGCATTTTAAGTGGTGGCATGTAACTCATTATGCAATGTAATAATATTCTATTTCCAGGAAAAAATGAGGTAAAGACAAGATGACATTTCAAAAGAAATAATAAAAAATAAGTCCCAAAAGATCCACAATATATGATGTTGTCCGTCAACCAGTCGCAAAGAGGACAATCCTTATATTTCTACAGGAAGAGCCACTGCAAAGGACTATACATGTTGATAATTTATCTAAAGCCAAAGATGAAATGCATTGACACCAAGAACGGAAATAAAAATCCTGTGTGTACAATGGGACCAAAATTGGTCTCTGCCTTCAGAATATGACAGAGCCGAGTATGAATTTTTGTGACCAATATTTGGTTGTTTATAAGCACTTTTAAATCCACTAAGGCTCATTATCTCTGATTAGGTTAAACCGTCCTTTGGCAATCATTTAGCTGCCATTCATGCTTTAATCCTTTCTTTTATACTACCACTGAAACTTGCTATAAAAGGACTTTAGCAATAATTCTGCAATTATATGGTTGATGAGATTTGGACTTTGAATGGGTACACAATTTATATATACATCTTTGAACATTTAAAGTGGAGAGACAAGTGGTCGTTGCCTATCAGATGTGGATAACACATAAACACTATCCTGTAAAAAGACTTTTGTAGAATTAAGTAAGAGTACCTCTAGGAACTTTCTTATTTATATACATTCAGTATTGCTAATGCCAAAGCATGTTACAGAACACATAGTAGCGAATCACTTGACCTGCAGTAACACCAAACAAGCAGTTATTAACCAGAACCTGTCTTTAAAACAACAATAAAAATCTCCAATGTCAACCACAGCAAATATTGTATTTCTATTTACTTAATGAGTGAAAAAGTGTTTTAGAAATACTAAGCTACAGTTAGTAATGATTTAAAACTATAATCTTACCTAAAGTAATTTTTGATATTTTCTTGACCTGATTTATCTACAAAGTATTTAGGGAATACATTATAGCATTATAACACTACAGTGTTAGAGCAAATCAAAGATGATTCGCTAGAAAAGTATCACATGTCGGGAGGCAGCTTAATTAATATTTTACTTCAAAGTAGGAACAGACTTTTGAAGCAGGTGTCCTGCCTGTCCTCCACTTACCAAAAAAAAATCACAGAACTATATTATAATCAAGATTTGAAGGGTTCTTTGGAGTTGAATGCCCTGCTCAGAGTAGGTCTGTGGAGGTCAGATTGGTAATGGTTTTGTCCAGTCTTCATTCTGCCAATGTATGAATGCATTAAAGCTCTACCTCCCGAGACTTCTCTTCTCGAGGCTGAACAAGTCTGTATTTTTCAGCCTTTTCTCATACTTTGTGTGCTCCTGCTGCCCCCACCACACTCACTCCAGCAAGTCAACATCTTTCTTGCACTAAAGAGACCAGAATGGACTCAGTAATTCAGAAGCGATGTCAGAAGTAATGAACAAAAAATCATGTGTCTTGACCTATCGGCTACACCCTTGCTAACACAGTCTTCTTTGCTCCCAAGGTGCGCAGCTGACTTGTTCACCCTGTTGTCCACCAGGACCTCCAGGCCCTTCTCAACAAAGCTGCTTTCTAGCTAGTTGGCCCCCAGCCTACACTGCTTGGGAGAAGGGAAGGACACATGCATTTGTCTTTGTTGAGCCTCATAAATTCCTGTTAGCTGAATTCTCCAGTCTGTTGAAGTTCCTCTGAACAACAGCTCTACCCTCCAGCATATTATCTACTAACCAATTTGAGATCATCCATAAACTTACTCAGAGTGCACTCTGTCCCATTGTCTGGATCATTTTAAAAGACATTAAACAGCATTGACCCTAACATTGATCCTTAGGGGGAACCATTAGTTTGACCAGTTGGAGTTTCTCCCTCTGATCAACATTCTTCAAGCTAATCAGTCCAGACAAATCTCTAGCCATATCATTGTTCACATACCCAGTCCTTACCTCATCAGTCTGGCTAAAATGATACTGTGGGAGATCATACCAAAGACCCGGCTAAAGTGAGAACATACCCTACTCACCCCTCTTCTCTTGACCACAAAGCCAGTCATCTCATCATAGAAGGCAATCATGTTGGTTAGGCAGGACTTGCTCTTGGCAAATCCTTGCTGGCTGTTCCCAATTATATTCTTGACTTTTACATGCTTGGAAGTGGCTTCCAGAAGGATTTGTTTTATAAACTTCCAGAGGACTGGAGTTTGGCTAGCTGGCCTGGTTTCTCGTTCTTGTCCTCTTATCATCAGATGAATACAACATTTTTCTTTTTCCAGTCCGTACTGGAATGAAATTATCATGGAATAGCCTGAGAACACACAATATGTATTATTTCTGGATGAAACCAAAAGCTGTGCTTCAAGAGTGCACCTAATGTACTCCAGCTGTTAATGTGTCTTCAGTTCACAGGACCACAAAATAACTAATTCAGATTAAAGCCTCCAAAATGCACATAGTGTTGCATCTCCAGGCCTCAGCATCAGATATTCCCTGAACAGCTTGTGGCTCATTATTCGCTGATATTAATCTGACAGACACAAATTTGATTTATCTTGTTTCAAAAAAACTTTTGTCAAGAAATTCTGAGTGAAATATATTGAATTAATTTTGTGATAAAAGAAAAAAGCATAATGTATTCTATTAATAATTTAATATATACATTTAACATGCTATATGTAGGCAAGCGCATTTATTAATAAAGTTACAGCTGTGGGAGTTAGAGACATATAACCTCAAGGAGATGGTCCACTTTGAGTACTATCACTTGTTTGAGGATGATCAAGTATATTCATTGTACCATACATTGGCAATTTTTTCCTCACAGTCGTTGTTAATTATTTTTTTTTTGTTGTCCTTTATTTATTTGGAACAATATTTTTGTCATCTATTTCTTCTCCAGTTTATTTTTATTGATAAATAAGTGAAAAAGCAGGTAATATTTCCAACTGTTGAGGCATCCATGAGTGGTTTTGTTACACTGTGTGTCTGGATCTGCAAGAGGGCAAGAATTTTCTTGCACTCAATAATAATTTCTTATTTCATTTAATAGTCTGAGCTGTGTAAACTTTAATAGAAAATCTCAAATACTTCCTAATTAAAATGGTTCTAAAATTCTCTTTCCATGTTCAGATAGATACCATGTCTGCATACAAAGTGAATGACCCATTTGTTCTTATAGCCTAAGTTTTCCTGTCTATAGGTTAATCATATAGGATCGAGTAAATGTCCCTCATCTACAATAATCTTGTAGAACTCTATTTTATTTAGTCCTATGCCAATCTGTCAAAAAGATTAGTTCTTCTTAATTTTATAGCTATCATCTGTTGTTCTTAAAAAAGAATCATGACAATTTCCTATTCACTCAGAGCCAAGAGGGTTATACTAGTTGATTTGCTGTTTCAGGACATAAAACGTTAAATCCTGGACTTTATTAAGACACAGAAATTCTTTGAAAATTCTTGAGTATTTAAGCCTTTTTAGGTGTGTCCTATAAATATTAGACTTGACCAATTTTCCTGTGTCAACAGGTTTTCTGATCTATCTTTATGTTACAAGGCATATTGATTGCTTTAAATTGATTTCAAATCATTTAACTCTACGCAATACATCCGTATTAAGGCATCCATGCCTTAAGACAAGTATGTTTCGATTTAAAGAAAGCCTATTCTCAACGATGTGCATGAAACAATACTTTGAAAACAAAATAAATACACTTCAAAAGCCTGCATGAATGTCTAAACATATGTACATCCGTGCCATTAGAAACATGTTGTCTCTCAGGGGAAGGTAAAATTTGGAGACCAGTTGGCTGACTGGGAGAAAATATTTCCTTCCATTGGTGTTAAGTATACGTGTGTTTAAATGCAGTTTTAATCCCAGCACATCCTAGTGTTTCTTTCGAATGAATAGGAAATAAGACTACATGAAAACTGTCCAAAGTGTTTTGAGAAGGTCATATGCAGGATTAGTAGTTAAAATGTTCCCTTAGGTCTTGAGTTCGTGTAACCCAGACCTTTAGACTCTACCTCCCCATTCAACTGAACCATTTCCAACCTCTAATAATTTTCAGCCTTACAGGCTGTACAACTGTAAGCACTTAAGTTTTGCCCCCTACACCTCAGCAACACACTGGAAAATTCTGAATTGCAGAACAATATCCATTATTTAATTATTTAATTGATACCTTTGAATGACACTGTTTCCAACTCAGAAAAGATTATGAGGCTTAGAAACGCCTCAGAAAATTTAGATACCATAAGATAATAAGCGGGTTTAGAGTAGTACACTCCAATTGCAGTAGAATTGGAATATTAAAAAATGCTAAAATTTAAAGTAGACGGTGTACCCACTAGAAATGTAGGCAGAAGAGCTGTCTAGAAAACAAGCAAAAAAGGCACACCATTGCTAGTGGGATGTCAGAAAACCCTTAGAACTGGTTTAACTCAGCTGCAACAAAAGCCATTATGAGGTAAACAAAGCAGAGCCAGCATTAAGTCTGTTCAAAGTCTTACCATAGTCCCTCAATGTATCATTACTCTTTCAAATCTTGAGATAGTGAACACATAGTACCAATAAACAGAGATGTTCTACCACACCTGAGTCAGAAGATCTGGCTCATACACACTTTTTAATTTGAAGGGCCTCTTTGTCTGGAGACACTAGCAAATTAGATAGAAACAATATAAGATTTTTAGCTCTCCTTTCAGTAAACAGAACATGTAATCTTAGCAGCATAATTACAGAGAAGCTAAACAGGTGTCATGGTACCAGGCCAGGTCATCTGAAATATCTTCAAATACTAACCAAGGCAAAGCAGAGAGAAGATCAAGGCTTAGCTTTCAAGTTACAAATATAAACACAAAATTAGTTCTTCTTAATTTTGTAGATACCAGGTTTGCATACAGCATTAGCCATTTTCCAGTACATTTCCATTAGTAATGTCTTTGTTGATTAGATTTTTTCTAAATTAGCATGTTTATCCATTAGCATATCAATATTGCTGCCAACTATCCTCTTAATTTTTAGTTTTCTTGTTGCAACAAAAAAAAATTGCCAATAAAAGCAAGCTTTACTTGAAGCCTTAATTAAGTCTAGTACAATTCTTTTTTTCTTTCTTTTTAAAAAGATTTTTAAATAATACTGTGTAATATTACTCAGATTATAGATTTGCTTTGCTCAATAACACCACTTGCTTGAATAATAAAAACTTCATATTTTGGTTTGGCACGAACACCAACTGTAGTATTTTGCACAGACTGAAGATGTTCTAATGAAAGCCTTCCTTAAAAATGAGAAAGTCAATGGCATTACAGTCAAAATAGTTTTACATCATTTCTGAAGTTCATCTTAACCAGCAGTAACAGGCAAAGAAGAGACTATTATACATAAACACAGCAAAACCTGTTCTGATTTCCTTTACACTGTCTTAAAATATTGCTCTTGCATTAACCTGCAAAGATGTTTCTGATCAATGTCTTACATGTGAGAGAAGGGCCATGCCCAATCCTTCCAAAAGATTCTTTTTGCATTGTACATAATTCTCCTCATTGCTTTGATGTGTTCAATTATATTAATTTAAAGCCAGTCACAGCAAAGCAGCTAACACTATGTTTAACAGAAGTATACAGAGAGCTGGTTTGAACATACAGCAATGCCAGCTTCTACTGGCAGCACTTATTCAGGACAGATACTCTTGTCTGACATAATTAAATCTTGACAGTAATTATTTCTGCTGATTCCTGGTAGACTGCAGTTAAAGATATGCTTATCCACTTTCAAACAGACTATCTTATTAAACTAAATGCATGTCAGTAATTACAAAGCTGCACTTTTTAAATTTGGGGTTTTCTAAAAGTCTTTTTAAAAGAGAAGATAAAGCTTTCCCTAAAAGGATCCCCTGTGTTTCAAAACCAGGAGAGCTCAAACAGTGCTGGAAACTCCAACACCTGACGAGAGAGGAAGAGAGAAGGCGTATTTGTGTGTGCACAGCGCAGGCTGTTGAGAAGCTTTTGTTTTATAAATCAATAGATCAATTTGTTTTAAAGTTACATGAAAATGTTAATTCTCACTCTTTGTTGCCATCTTCTTCAAATAACAAGTTCCCCTGAGCCATCTTGTTAATATATTTCATGTGAAATGGGAATTTCCTATTTTATTTCACTGTGGGAGATGGGGAGACTTCAGATAATGGTCATGCTGAATCATTAATACTTCTTTTCTTTTTTCTTCATAAGGCAAAAAATAAGTAAGCACTAAAGTTCAGAACAAACATAGAAGCCAGATACATTCTGAGTTATTTCTGAGAGTCCTAAGTTGAATGAGAAAAGTAAGATCAGATCTGCCTCAAATGCCTGAATATTATTATTAAAGATTACCTTTAAACTTTTCCAGTATTCATATCTAGGAATGTAAAATATTTTCACAATACAAGCACATTTACCATGAGCAAATGTTTAAACAAAAGAACTAGGAATCTTAATGAAGCACCCTCAGGAAAATGTTTAAACTTTGCCCTTAAGTTTACTTTGTTCACTAATAGGCTTCTATTTCTAGTACTGAGTAGGAAGGATAGGTTCAATGTGTTAATAAGAAAAAAGTAATAATATTTAATTAATTCTGGCTGAACACACATGGTTTAATATACTTGGCAATATCATTCTATCACATGATATGATAATTTAATGGAACTTTTTTATTTAAATTGCTGGCAAGTTTATGAAATTATAAAGCAAATAGGCCATGCACTTGGGTGTAATTGACTGTATAAATGTGTTTTATACTATACTGTTGGCAAATTAGCCAATCCCTGTCACAGAATCAATTATTATCTAGCTGTATTCTGCAAACACAATAGGAGAAATAGAGCATTTATAGAAAAAAACCCACTATAATTGTTAATCTTACATCGTGCATCTTAAAGTCAAGCAATAAACATTTGTATGCTGTATAATCATCTTACAATAATGTTGCTGGCAAATGAGTGCACATTTACAGATTCCTTGTTTTTTAAGGAATTCCTTAACTGGAGGTGGTGTTTTTGTTTTTATTTGTCTTTTCTTCTTCAGATGAGTAAACTGAGTAATACATCTGTCAGTAACTCCAAAGTTACAAGGCTTGACTGCAAGACTGAAATTTCCCAAGCCACTTAAGGGACTTGGACACTCAGCTTCTCTTGCTGCTGCATCCACTCTAACCCCCACCTAATGAAAACTTTGATAATCTGAGTACTGTAGCAAGAATTACAAGATGTACTCTCCATGTTTTTAATGCATGCTGTTGATAAAGAGATGAGTGGGAGATTCTGAATGAACTGGGCATTAAAAACGTTCTTTTCTAGTTCTCATAATAATAGGATTGAAGTTATATGTCTCTTTTATATGACTCCCTACAAGTAGGCCATATCTATATTACAAGCAGTGTTTAACATAACTTGATGGTATATTTTTATATCATAGAAACTAAGATGAATCTGCTATGCGAAGGAGCTCAAAACTGCTGTTCTTGAAAACTGTATCAAAAGCATAGTTGTTCTGAGCGGATAAGAGTCAAGAAGTCTGGACTCCCATGTCACCAGCATTGCTCCCTTTTTCTACATCCCAGCCATGCAAGGACTGGGATCAGCAGTTGTATGGACTATGTGAACTGCACCTTTACTGAGCATCTACAGAGAGTTTCACAAGGAAGATGTAACGGTACTTCTGTTCACTGGAAAGAAACTGAGGGCAAACTTGTAGGCAGATGGTATAGTTCTACTTAAGAATGTTTCCATGTACCCACATGTGGGTTTTTATACCATGATTTGCACTGTAGCTACAAAGTGAAGGATGTTCACTGTCATCCAGGTGCACACAACTGCAGCTCATGTAAACATCCTTCAACTAGGTCACGTATCAAAACGGTTCAAGTATTACAGCAGACTGCCCAAGCCCACCAAAACACTACCAGGTTCTTGGCAGCTGAAGCCCACACTGCTATGACTTCCAGACTATGGAGTCACAAGTTACATGATTTAAGGCTTTCTCAGGGATGCCTGTGCATACTGGCAAACAGATGCATTGCAGATATCCCCAGCACTCTTAATGACATGCAGAAAGCAAGTTGTTTAGAGCTTTGAAAGGCTCTGCAATTCTTTAACGTATCTTTACAGCACTTATGTGGGAAAATACCATCATCCAGCTGAGAGTCATCAGAAATATTCTGTTGTTCTAGGGCTCCAAACTCAGCACTCTCAGTCTCAGCTCCATTATTTACCTAGACATTATTCTTTCCATGGATCCAAATTACTGATACCAATTTGAAAACAAATCTGCCAAAAGGGAAGGTATCAACCATGTGCTTCTATCTTAGAATCAGCCCCACTGAGGATGCTCATGAATATATTGTACATATTTCTTATGAAAATGAACCATGATCGAGCTAGTAGTCTTCTTAGAATAGTACTGTTTCCCGTAGTTTGTAAGCAAAATGCTCATCTACAAGTGCCCACTCTTGCATTCCTCATATTAAAGGTTTAGATTAAGAACTTCCTGACTTCAGGTGCTCTTGTGCGTGATGTTCCCATTTAAACTGCACTGGGTTCTATGTTTTAGGCTCTGATCTGAACTCGGATTTGAAGTTTGGTACAGTATTTTGTTCTGGATCCTACTCTCCTCTAAATGTTAGTTACAAGTCTGAGGAGAAATTATCTCCATAGCTTCTGAAACAACAGCTATGAAAAGAGTAGGTTTTGTTTTACTGGAAAAAAAAATAGCAAAAATTGATGAGATGAAGCAGAAAGGGGAAAAAAGTGTGAGTCTTCTGTCAAAATCAGAATTTGCCAAATTTGTCCTCAGTCTTGTTCTACTCCCCTATCCTGTTTAGTTCCCTCTGATTCCTCCTGGTAAAAAATTATCATCTTTATTTTATTCAACTTTAGTCTTCCAGGACATAGAAATGAGGTCTCTTTTAACAAATAAGTGAATTAAACCCATCCTATTTTCTGCTGTCACAGTGTCACAGTGCATCTTAAACCAGTTTAAGCATACATCCCCCCAAAAAAAACCCCAAACACCCAAAACAAACAAGCAAACCACAAAATGATCACTCTTTCATTGGATAGAAAACAGTGAAGAAATGAACATAAAGACTCGATGGCAGTTACAGAGCTTGGACAAGAAATATTTCAAAGAAAAGAAATAAAACACAAAGAGAAGATCAGCAGCTTCTTCAGAGCATGTTGTGAGCTCTTTTATAATGACATAATAATGCTGCCTCATTAACCAAGTGCTAGCCAGTACTTGGAGTTGTGTACATCTGTGTCCTCCAGGAGGAGAAACTGCTAAGCCAAGTGTATTCATTAGAGAAGTTTTCCTTATTTCTAAAAAATATACATGTAAAATTCTGTTTCTTTGACTACACTCAGGGGAAAAAAAAAAACCCACCAAAATGACAGAGCGTATCCTTGTTAACCACATGCAAGTCTGCTTCTCCAGCAACTTTTATGTTCAAGAAGCTCTCTGTGCTCCATCCCAAGGCCATTCAGGTAATTCAGAGATGGAAAGATCCGTAATACTTCATTTAATAGACTGTACAGCCTAATTGGAAAAGCAATGAGAAACTATCATTGATTCGTTATTTCCATTATTTATTAATTACATTACCCCAGACATAGTCCTAAGCAAGGACTTTGATCATGATCATTTGCATAGAACTATACTGCTGGTCCATAGAAAAATGCTTTTCGCTTTGAAAGGAAAAAATTCAGGATCCAACATGCAACGATAATCCAGAAGGAAGGTTGCAAGCTTTGCTCCAGCAAAGAACTGGGATCTTACACTTCATGAAATGTATCTATAACTCTTGGTTTCATGTGTATAGTGGAAACAACTTTCAGCAAGAAGATGGTAAAAATTAAAAAAAGACGTAGGGAATATATGTAATTTTGGGGTGTATTTTCTCAATATGGTGCATATTTGAACTATTTCTACTAAGAATCAAACACTCTGTCGTAGAAGTGTTTCTGTTAGATACTGAGACACAAAACGTTGTCTTCCTTTGAAAGCTAGAAAAGGAACATGACACAATGTGGACATGCTATACATGTGAATGTCCCAGTTCAAATAGTTCATGTTTTGTTTCTGTTTCAATGATAAAGCAACTATCTATGAAAACCTGCTTTACTTTTCCTTATCTTTGAATGAGTGGGAGAGTTATAAATAAAATGTTGTTCAAGGAGGTGTATAAATAAATTGGTATAATTAGGTGTCATAATTAAGGTGCCCATTGCTGTTCCAGACACATTTACATAATTGTCAGTGCTAAAATGAAAATAATTGTTTGTCAGAATTGCTTCTGTTAAGGCTGATAGCTCCTTACTTTGTATAGTTTACTCTAAGTATTTGTTTAGAAAATATTCTAAATTCTGAGCATAAAATGACTACACACAAGCAAAAATCTTCACAAGCAAACCGGTGAAAAAAATTTACCACCTTAGAATTAAAAAAACATCTTGCCTGGTATCATGTAAAATCTCTTTTTCATAGTGGCCAAACTGTATGTTTTCAATGTCCTGTATGAGATTTGTACATGAGACGCAAGTAACTGCTTTGCAAATCAGAAAGGCTGAAATTATAATTAAAGAAAAAGCCCATTAAATTGGTTCGTTGGGGTTTTTTTTTCACAATTTGCTTCTATGAGTTGAATTACTTGTGATATTGATGAACACCAGAGTACACTTACACGAGTATCAAGAAGCAGAGAATCGAGTCTCTTGCCAGTTCATGTAATGCAGCTTTTAGACTACTGCCTTAGAGCAACTCAGATTGGCTTAACTAGTGTGTGACGGTGAGTATTGTGAATGCTTACAGTTTTGTTTTATTGAGTAAGAGATTAACTAGGTATATTAAGTACAAATGTTTTTATCCGACGAATAAACGTTTTAGTAAAGTTATATTTTTTAGAGTTAAATGATTTTGTATTAGTATAAAGCAGTATTTAACCTAAGATGCAGTAATTTAAGATACTGGCACACATGTAGGAATAACAGATTTTATAAACCCTCTAAGATATTATTTTAGAAACAATAGAAGAAATGGTGTTGATATTAATCAGGGGTCCAAAACCACAATCAAATTACAATTAAAAAAATAGTCATATAGCAGATGTAGTTTTAGCAGAGAAGAAGGGAAGGGTAAGGTACAGAGTATTCTGTTCCCTTCACTATTAATATCATCTTCACTTCAGATGGTAGAAGGAACTCTCCATCAGTACCAGAGTTAGATCCACATCTCTGTGGATTATATAACCAAAAGATTTGTTTTTAAGTAGTTAGCAAATTAACAAAGTAAGAAATGAAAGAATGAAAAGGGAAGGTTTACAGACTTTGTCTACGCATTTTATATATATATATACACACTCAAGTGTGTTTATTATTTGTATATGTATATATTTAAAGTGATGGAGATATATTTATTCTTTTGAACAGTTTGGTCCTAAGAAAACTGTTCTGTTTCTTCTTCCATAATGCAATAATAGGTTTGCCATGGGCAGCAACAGAAGAGAAATTCAGCATGGTCTCCATGTCTTGCACGATAGTGAAAAAGAAGGCCTTACTGAAGAGCTGTGCACCCATTATTTTAATTTTGTTTCTGTAAGAATATAATTACATTTTTATCATTAAGAGTAGAGAATAAATAATCAAAAAGCTTTGATTAAGTTTGGCAAACTTTTTTTCTCACATAATAGTAATTAACCTTTTGATTGCTTAGATGACCAGGAAAAATTCTAAATATGTACACTTGACCAAATTGCTTTGTGATTTGAACATAATTTCAACATTTTAGTAATATTTTACATAATATTTACATTCTTTCCTTTATTTTACAGCTGATCTACTTATAACAATGCCAGTGGTGTTATGAAAAGCCATCAAAGCTAATCTTAATTGACTAAGAATAGGGCTGACATCAAGTTCTTGAATATCCTGCTTCCATGTACAGTCCTTCTAGCTTTAATAGCATTAAGCTTTCTGTGCAATAGAAGTTCATCATAATTTTAAACACTCAAACTAAACCAACCTGAAATTCTCTCAGGTAATAAGAGCCTTGCAAAAAAAAACAAGAGATAGCATAGAGAAAAAATAAATTCCAGGCACTCTCAAGAACTGACCTTGCTAGGACTTTTGGGCTGGTTTTATACAAACAGTTCTACCAGCTCCAAATTACTTCTCCTATCAATTTAGGCCTAACTGGATCTACAGTTTTTACTGTGTAGATACACCAGGTCTCCAATTTTAGAGGCACAGCACTAAAAATATTGTTAGAAGAAAGCATCTTCCAATATCCTTCTAGTGAGTTTCCTACCTGAGTGCTCTCAACAGAGGTTTTTGCTTCTAGATCTTTCATGCTCAAAATGGACTTTCATCAGCAATTTGAAACAATCTTTTCCCATGAGGAAAGGAAAAGATGAGAAACAAAAAATGTTTGTGAGGTAAATAGAGTTTAACCTATTTTGTAGGTCTTGAAGATAAAGGAACGCCCATGTGGATTTGATTGAAACTCGGACAAGAGGAAACCTAGACAGAATATTTTCACTTTGTCACAGTTAACTATTTTAAACTGAGAAATAATGAATCTCTAGGGAAAAATCAAAATAAAAATGAAATGCATCTGAAAACCGGAGAATTATATTTCATAGATCACAGAGATGTTGTTTGCAAGCATCTGGATGTCATCTAGTACAGGGTCCCACTCAGAGTGGGATGATTGCTAACACTTGGTTCATGGCTTTGCCTAGCTGAATCTTGAAAACCTCCAATAATGGAGTTCTCATGATCTTTAGGAAACCATCACACTTCCATGTCACTCAGCTAGAGATTTTCCTACTGTCCATTCGAAACCTTCCAAACTGCAACACATGAGTCTTTCCCTTTGCTGTATGATTTGTTAGTACCAAGAATCTTTATAATTCTATTGCACCAGCTGTAGGCTTCAGCTGGATCTCCCTTTAGCAAGCACTCCACCAGAGAGCTCCCTCAGCCTCTCCCAGTAGGTCGCATACATGAGAACGTTAACCATATTAAGATTTCTCTGCTGGACCCTCTCGAATTTCTCGGTATCCTTCCTGAACTGGACAGGTACAGCCTCACTAAAATCAGAACTTCTGGATTTTCATTTTAACTGTTTGTTTGAAACCTAAATCCATTTGAGATATCTTGACAAAAAGTAAGGCACTTCCAGTGAGTAATAAAAAATAAGGTAAGTTTTCTGCTTATCCCTTCATACATTTCTCCCTGACTTTCAACTTTAACTGTTTTGTTCCATAGACTTTGACCTATTATTTCATTTCCAGATTGATTACACATCAGATGACATGTAAAGAGCTACAGTTGATGGTATCAACAGAGGTCTTTGGTGCTCGGTAGCAGAAGTCTTTCTCCAGAAAGACGTGGTCTTTCTCCACTGCTCCTATGTATGCCCAAGGAACTCAGCTCAGATTTTCTTCCCATAAAGCAATTGGACAGCTTCCTACTGTTTATAACATCTCAGACAGAAAGAAATGTGGACATTTTAAAGCAATCCAATCATTTTACCAGAGCCTAAAGGATTGCTGCAAGACTACAGAAGGCTACAAACATTGCCAGCAAAAATAGAAAAGCTCCCACCAGAGAGTGAGAAAAATTTATACTGACAATGCAGTCACTTGCAACAGCCATTACCATCAACAGAGTTTTACTAATACCTCATATAATTTTAAGATCGGTATTAACAGTGAACTTGATAAATTCACTTGATTATCAGCTTGACTGTTCATCTGGGTTGATGAGTGACCCCAGCTGCCATTGTAGCAAGCCCTGCCCTGCCAGGGCCAGTGAAGCCTGCTGGCCTTGTGGGAGCTCAGCCCTGGGCTTGTGACTCTCCATCCCATGGGCAGCAGCTGGACTTCGCAGCATCCTGGCTCCTGACACTCATAGGAAAGCCTCTGAAATTTTGCACAGGATTAAAAGAAGTTCTGAAAAGCCTTCCAGATGAGATAGCTGTACCAGAAAGGATCTGCAGTCTTTCCCCCAGGGGAAAGTTGTAAGTGTTTTGCTGTGGAAAGAGAAAAGCCGTGTGGCATAAGGATGGCAACATCAGTTTTGCTCTGAAGTCTCTTTCTGACTTCTGTTGTCACATGTGAAATCCATCTTTATTAAACAGGGAATCACTGAAAGCTAAAGACACAGTACAAACCTTCAGAAAATGAAACTCTGACTTCCTTGTCCTTGTTTACCAGGGAAAATGCCACACTTTCAATTCTTTCTAAATAGGTAATAGTACTGCTTTAAGTTCCCTGGGGTAGAAACACTCCTTCATTATGCTTTGTATAGTACCTTGTAAAATGGGACCACACTCCTATGTGGTCTTCAGGGATTACTTTAACAAAACAAGTAAGTAATGCTTCCAGGAAACACACCAAACACAGACTACATTGCATCACCTACTTCACAGAACATCAAAACTTCTAAAAATGTCAACAGAATAAACTTGCATAATGCCTTGGCAGAAGGTAACATGGAAGCAAGCAGTACATCTTCCTGAAAAATGTTGGAAATGTGTACTCTAAAGCAATGAAAATGACATGTTTTGTTTATGTGTAATAAAAGGTAAGGTGTGGCTTGTTGATCGTCAATTATTAAGTAAGTGAATATTAAAAAAAAGACATTTCTATGTATGTGTAATTATTACAGGTATCGATTGAAATCTAAAGCTTGAAAATATACTTCTATAAAAATTAAATTTGAATGAATAAGTTATCTGTTTGTAGGCACTTAGGAATGTTCTCTAAATTATATCAATATTTCTTTAATTATATTTAAGAAAGAGGTTACTACAAAAAAGTACTCTGCAATACCAAGTAGTCCATCTTGGTTGATTTTTCCCATGTGAGTAATAAATCCTCCCTATTTGCCAACTCAGCCAACAGATATGCTTGATTGAGTCAGGAGAATTGATAGCCTCTTTGTAAAAATCTATTACAGACCAGATCAGCATGTCCATAATCTCAGGGTTCTGCATCAACTCTTTTTCTTCCTCTGAAATGACCTCACTTGTGAATGGATCAAGCATTTTATGAGACTGGTAAACAGAACTTACATTTATATTTGTTTGGCTTTTTTTCTCCAAAGTATTGACTAATAGCTAACTTAAGGAAGCTACCGTAGAACCCTTCCCCCAACAAAAGACCAAACTGTGATGATTTTTCAATTGCCATCAATCACCTTTATGAAAGTACTAAACACTGGAATTCCAACCTAGACTGCCTAGAACAGAAATACATTATCAGCACAACCCGTGTAATAAGCAACATGTTTTCTGAAGCACTCAATAGTATCATAAGCTACACACAACTTATCCACTGCTACCCAAAAGCCGTCTCTGTGTGGGAGCTTTTACTTTAGTTCTTCTCTCTGATATTGCCTTCCCCAGTTCTTTTACATATAGATAAGGTGGCTCCCCAAAGAAAGTGTGTAGTGTTATGAGAAGGGGAACTGATCTTTAAAGACAGGTAAGCCACGATACCAAAAAAGAATAACAAAAGACATATAATTAAAAGACTCTACTATCGATAATATCTTTTAACTAGGAAAGCATAAAGTCCTATGCTATCCTGAAAGGGCAGCTTCTGATGATGGGAAGTTATTGGCATTTTCAGCTGCGTTGGCTTTATCACATCTACTCTACTTAGGAAGTGTGACGGACACTTCATGTCAGGGATTTTGGTGTCATTCAGGCTGACGGGGTTTAGAGATGATATATCTTTCTTGCTTCACTTGGGAACAAAGTGTACAAAGAAATTGTGTGGTCACACTGTTCAAAGTTAAATGCAGACCAGAGGAAAAAAGTTAATGTGCCTGACTGCCGTATTTGCTCTTAGCATGCAGTTGCAAGCTTTGAAAGTCCCGTTTAAGTATCTCTTTTTTAAGATAAATACCTATTAAGTAATGTATATGCACAAGCTGAAGTGTTAAATGGTTTGTTGAAACCTATTAGAGTACACAAGATGATAAACATAAATTATAGCTAATATACTGCACCAGTGATTTTTAAACATAAAAATTACTGACACTGTAAAAACACACTTGAGTCATCGTAGCAGCATAATAGCACTAATCCATGTTTATCCAACCGTGCACTTTTCAAAAACAACACAAACCTCTAATAAATGCTTTGGCTTCACCTTGACAACTTATATGGGTTATTGCCTCGTTCATGCCTGGATAACCATGTGTTATGACTTAAATGTTCTTTAATATCAATTTATGCCTTGAAGAAAAAGGATTGAATAACACAGTGTACATATGGTTCAATTTATTACAGCAAAACAATCATTTTAGTTTGAAGATATTTTCTCATGGTGCATATCATAGAAATCTTATTCAATAGAGCTCTCAATAAACCAGATTTTTTATGTCACAATAAATGAAACTAAGGCAGCTAATTGTTGCTAAGATTCTAAATAGATGAGTCTATTTGGCTTTCTTGTCAATCAAGAAATAAATTCCTTAACACTTGTATTTCTGGATTCTAATGTCTCTAATTGGATTTTACACTATCTGATTAACGATGTAGTTTATAGACTACTCCAAAAAAAATCTGATACTTAAAAAGTGGAAGAGGAAATTGTGGGCTGTCAGCATTTATGGAGAAGGCCAAGACAACATTGAGCAATTTAGTGTTTTTGCAAAATGGCAACGAAATGCATAAAACCTGGTCAACGATGCCTCGTATGTGGTACTCTTGTTGTGTGTCTGTGATAGAAAAAAGACCCCAGAGTGCTACTCTGAAGAATATTAAAATATGTAATAGTCTGTACTGAAAATGGATTGCAGTTTTAGGAAATTACAAAACCAAAAGTAAATCCAAATTTTAATTTAGAACCAAAAGCAATATATAAGCTTAAAACGCAACCAACAAACCGGTGATAAACTCTTACAGAAACAGGTACAAGCACAAGGCAGAAACAGTGTAGCAAAATATCCCGGTTACTTCTGCAGCACTCATTTTTACTGACAATCTCATTTTCTTGAACTTTCCACATTTTCAAAAGATATTGATGATAATCTTTCAGACAAAAACATCTTCTCATATATGAGAAAATAGCAATCCTAAAAGAATTGCTGCTGCAGACATGCAAGTGTGTCTGTTGTCATGCAGTCTCTATTATAAGGTGAAGCAGACTGGCTATAAACTGATTTAAAGCCATTACCACGGTAGAAGCAGCAATGGCTGTGAGCACTATAACTCTTGTTATGATGAAGAGCTTCATAATAGTCAGCTCTTAGACAGCCAACACATGGTGAAATATTCACCTTAAAGTCACAAGTTCCTACATGTTACCTGTGCATATGTGGATTTAGAAAGTTTTTTTAGAAAAAAAATGGTAGTTCAGCTACTTAGAGGAATCTAAACCCTACATCTATCCCACTTCAGAAAGAACAAAATGGGTAAGCTTATAAAACTGGAATTTAAAGATGGAGAGTGTCAAAAAGAAGCAAACCCTCAACTTATTCTGTAAGGAACAGGTTTGATTACCAAGAGTGATGGCCATTGGAAAATAATATAAAAAAAGAAACTGGACAGGGCAGCTAATGAAGAGATTCACTTATTGCAGTAGAGCTAGATTAGATCCAAAGTTATTTTACTACTTATATTATCATTGCTATTAACATTGGGATACCGTGTGGTGTTAGATAAGATGGAACAGGGTCTTTGGGAAGTGAGCAGGGGTAGTTTACATGAGAGAGTGGCAGGAACACATGGAGCTTTGCCTAGGATGGATGATGAGCCAACCTCAGTTTACGAGTTAGAGAAGAGAGGGAAGTGAAGGGAAGGGATTCGTGATAGTCATCTAGTCCAACCACCTGACTAATTCAGGGCTGACAAAAAGTTAAAGCGTGTTATTCAGGCTCTGTCCAAATGCCTGTTAAACATGGACAGACTTGGGGCATTGCCCATTTCTCTAGGAAGCCTGTTCCAGTGTTTGAGCATCTTCTGGTTAAAGAGATGCTTCCTAATGTCAAATCTGGACCTCTTTTTATGCAGCTTTGAGTCATTCCCATGCATCCTGTCACTGGATATCAGCACGTCTCTCTCCACTTCCCCTCCTCAGGAAGTTATGGAGAGCAATGAAGTCACCCCTCAGTCTCCCTTTTTCTCCAAACTGAAGTCGATGTCAGCTGCTCCTCCTCTCCTTAGTGGGCAGATCAATACAGGCAACATTGTGGTCAGTGTCTGCTACAGACTACCTGGTAAGGAAGAGGCAGATGAGACCTTCTTAAGACAACTGGAAGAAGCCTCATCTTCAAAAGTCTTGATTTTCTTGAGGAATTTTAACCACCCTAGTATCTGCTGCAGCGGCAACACAGCAGGTGACAAGCAATCTATAGGGGTCCTGGAGTGAACTGATGATAGCTTTCTAAGAGAGATGACTGAGGAGCTGAACATAGGAGATATTATGCTGGGCCTGATTCTGACAGAGAAGGAGAAGTCATCAGGGGTGTGAAGGTCTGGGGCAGCCTCGGCTGCTGTGACAGCATGGTGATGGCATGTAACAGATTGTGGAGTTCGGCATCTTGAGAGGAAGGAGGAAGGCAAGCAGGCTCACAACCTTGGATGTCAGTAGGGCAGATTTTGGCCTATTTACAGTTCAGCTTGGAAGAATGAGATATGGTCTTGTAAAGAATAGGAATCCAGAAGACCTACTTGATTTTTCAAGCACCTCCTCCTCTAAGCTCAATAAGGGTCACCTCTATACACAGGAAGTCAAGCAAAGGGTACAGAAGACCTGCATGGATCAACAAGGAGCTCCAAAATAAAAAGAAAGCCAACAAGAGGTGGAAGAAGAGAAAGGTGACACAGATGGAATATAGAGACATTGAGTATGCCGCAATAGGGTTAGGAAGGCCAGAGCCCTGCTGAAAGATGAATCTGGAGAAGGATGTGTAGAGCAACAAGAAAATCTTCTACTGGTATATCAGCAGGAAAAGATCAAGGAAAACATGAGCCAGTTGCTGAATGAGGAAGAGAACCTGGTGACAAGTGTATGGAAAAGCCTGACAAATGCATTCTTCACCATGGTCTTCACCAGTAAGACATGTTTTCAGTAATCCCAAGCCCCAAGACCAATGAGGAAGGAAAATATAGAGGAAGGTAGAGGAAGATCAGGTCAGGGAGCATTTAAACAGCCTGGATGTACACAAGTCCATAGGACATGATGTGATGTGTCCATGAGCACCGGGGAGCAGGCAGATATCATTGCAAGCACACTCTTGATTATCTTTGAAAGGTCAAGGCAACTAGGGGAGATTCCTGAGGTCTGGAAGAAAGCAAATACCACTCCTATCACCAAGAAGTGCAAGAAGGGTGATTGAGGAAACTATGGGCCAGTCAGCCTCATCTAGATCCTTGGGAAGGTGATGGAACAAAATCTCCTGGTATCTAAAAGATACTAAGGACAAGAAGATGATTGGGAGTAGTCAGCAAGGATTTATGAAGGGGTAATATCATGTCTGACTAACCTGATAATCTTCTGCAATGAGACGACTTGGTTAGTGGAGGAGGGAAAAATAGTGGTGTTTATCTTCACTTAAGCAAAGCATTCAACACTGTCTCCTGTAATAGCATCTTCATATACAAACTGCTGAATACAAATTAGACAAAAGGGCGGTGAAGTAAGCTGACAACTGGCTAAGCTCAGAGGGTTGTGATTTTCCGGCACAAATCCAGCTGAAGGCCAGTCAGTAGTGATGTACCCAAGGGGTCCATACTCAGGACAACATTGTTTTACATCTCCATTAATGACCTGTATCATGGGATAGAGACCACCCTCAGCAAGTTTGCAGATGATAGAAAATTGGGAAGAGAGGTTGATAGACTTGGTGGCTGTGCTGCCATTCTGAAGGATTTTGACAAGCTGGAGAACTGGACAGACAGTAATGTCATTAATTTCCACAAAAGGAAATAAAAAGTCTTGCACCTAGGGAGGAATGACCACATGCAATACATACTGGGGGCCAACTGAAAAGCTGCTTGGCAAAGCGGGACTGATGGGTCCCGGTGAATGTGTTGAACATGAGCCAGCAATGTGCCCTGTGGCAAATGTGGCCAACAGCATCTTAGGCTGCATGAGGAAGAATGTTTCCAGTAGGTGGAGGGAGGTGATTCATCCCCTCTACACAGCAGTGGTGATCTGTAATGCCGGACCCAAGCTTGGACCCTCAGTGCAAGAGAGACATGGACATACTAGAGAGACTCCAATTAAAGGCCACGAAGATGATGAAAGGCCCTGAGATAGGATATATAAGCACAGAGACAGCAGGAATTGTTTGGCCTAGAGAAGGCTCAGGAGGATCTTATCAATGTATATAAGTAGCTGATGGGGACAAGTAAAGAAGGTGAAGGCACATCAGTGGGCTCCTCAGTAGCACCCAACGAAAGGATAAGAAGCAACAGGCATTAATTGAAATACAGGAGATTCCATTTACACACACAGAAAAACTTTTTTACTCTGAGTATAATCGAGCACTGGAATGGGTTGCCCAGAGAAGTTGTGGAGCCTCTGTCCTTGGATATCTTCAAACCCAACCAGACATGGTCCTGCATAGCCTGCTGTAGCTGACCCTGCTTTGAGCAGAAGCTTGTACAAAAGGATGTCTCAACGTCCTTCACAACCTCTGTGACTTTATTCTCAATTAATTAGTTACAAAGCTTACTCATGCTTGCTTAGAAGATTTACATCCTAGTTTATTCACTGAGGAATATAGAATGTGTCTAATCTTTATCTTCTATGCTTACATAGGTGTCTAAGAGTGAAGTTCCATATTTGAGGCTTTCCTCCCAAAGATCAGCATTCTAGCCAAAAGAGATTTTTGTGCATTGTGCATTTTGTGCATTGTGGCATTACTGACTACAAAAGAGAGCCAGCTACTGATTCTTCAACCTCACTTCCTGGAACAGATACAATTTCTGGAGTTGCCATACTAGTAAAGAATGACTGGAAACAACACAAAATAGGTCAGCTATGACAGACATGATTCTGAAAGCAATATAAAATTATTGTTGAGTATTTACTTTTCCCCATTGCTTCCAGTTGTACTCTATCTGACAAGAGCTGAGGACATTAGAAAAAACAAATAAAAATTATGTACTCCTGAGAGTCCACTTTACAATGAATGATTTTTTCTGCCTCAGAATAATGCTTATGTTAATAATTTTTAAAAGTCAAGTATGTTTTGTGTTATTAAGATAAAGACAGTAGCTCCTGAAGATCTAGAGTGAAAACCTTAGTAGTCTGGACATTGGAAAACAGATTAGATAGAGGGCAAGAAGAGGAACGATTAAGAACAGTCCATCCTATATTACCGAAGCTTACAATTCTTGCTTAGAAGATTATTTTCATGCTTCTACTTCTTTTTTGTTGTGAATAGGGCAAAGAATGCCCTTACTGGACATTCAGTACTACTTATTTTTTCTGAACTTAGTTACAGATTCAGCAAATGAAGAAGTAAAGCAACACTGAGAAATATGTAGACATCTACAACGTTATTATTATAAAAAATTCATTATGGATTTCAGGTAAAGAACGTTTCTCTGAACTGAAAGGCTGAAGAAACCATTTATTTATATGCCTAGCTTGAAGTAGCTACTGTACAATGTCTGTTCTGTTCTTGCAGTGCCTTGGAAATTTGATGTTGCCTCAGTGCAAACCTTTGTGTTCTGTAACAGTTCAAGTCTCCTCCCAGCTCTACCCCATATCATAGAATCATAGAATCATAAAATCATAGAATGGTTTGGGTTAGAAGGGACCTCAAAGACCATCTAGTTCCAACCCCCCTGCCATGGCAGGGACATCTCCCACTAGACCAGGGTGCTCAAGGCCCCATCCAACCTGGCCT
>JAVSBS010007774.1:0-24712 GCA_033124195.1 Coracias cyanogaster | reverse complement strand
AATGGTTTGGGTTAGAAGGGACCTCAAAGACCATCTAGTTCCAACCCCCCTGCCATGGCAGGGACACCTCCCACTAGACCAGGGTGCTCAAGGCCCCATCCAACCTGGCCTTGAACACCTCCAGGCATGGAGCATCCACAACATCCATGCGCAACCTGTGCCAGTGTTTCACCAAATTCAGGGTAAAGAATTTCCTTCTAATTTCTAATCTAAATCTCCCCTCTTCCAGTTTAAAGCCATTACCCCTCATCCTATCACTACAGGCCTTTGTGAAAAATCCCTCCCTAGTGTTCTTGTAGGTGCCCTTCAGATACTGGAAGGCTGCAATAAGGTCTTCCCTGAGTCTTCTCTTCTCCAGGCTGAACATACCCTTTTTTTTCTATTCTTGTCTCCTGCATTTATATCTTCATATTCATGGTGAACTACCATACCTGGAAATACCAAGACTGAGGAAGTAACATTTCCTTGAAATGACATCCTACTTAAAAGCATAAAGCAAGAGCAGGGAAAGAGATCTAATCTGTATTCTTGAATGACTGAATGAACAATAACTGAAATGCAAAGTAATGAAAAGCTGTCATCTTGCAAGGCCAGATATAATCTCCTAGTAAAGGGTTCATACTGTGGTTAAAACGTGGCTTCAGAAGTACTGGTGTGAACACACACAAGTATTAGTACAGAAAGAAAAAAGTCTGGTATGTTTGTGGAAAGTGATGTTTACTGATAGTTTGACAAGAGGGCATGTTATCTTTAATGGGATATTCAGGTGATTTTAGCCAAAAGCTCAGAAAGATTTTCTTTCCTAAGAGCTATACAACACTTTAAGGAGTGTTATCTCTTCATAAGTATGGACCATTAAACCAAATTTAGGCAAAAACTGGTTTATGTGAGCTAAGTTTTCAAGACTGTGGAAATACTAAAGCTGAGAGTGAAAACACACCTCAAAGTTTTAAGTATAGGAAAGGCAAAGGCCTTGACATTGATGAACAAGCCCAGTCTTTTACATTTCTTATAGCTGAGTAGACCTAAGTGCCTAAGGGATTTACAGCAACCAACACAGTGAAGGAGGAAACAGCTAAGTTAAGCTGTAAGAATCTTGTTGAACACACAACGTTTTGTGTTCCTGAAGCCATGACTCAGACAGATGTCTACTTCTCAAGTGAGAATCTGTTCACCTGAAAATCCTCTAAGAGACAGGAGGAACCACTGTAAATTACTATTTTAGGGATTTTGTTGGTTTTTGTTGGTTTTTGTTGGTTTTTTTTTTTTAAGTGAAGGCTGTACTTTTGGCCATGCTCACCAATGTCTTTGTGTTCTAGGCAAGTGCAAACATCATCCAATGCCTTGGGCCGTGGACACACATTGCTGTGAGAAATACACTGAAATGTTCTTTTTGTAACAATGGAGTTATGTTTAGCAGCTACCATTTGCATGTGTCCGAGTAAATATATTTTAAAGCACTTTCAACTGAAACAACCAGATTCATTTCTTGGCTAGAGCTGGACACGTGTAAACATAGAAGTTTTGTATAAAGCTTACACATGTTCTAAATCCCTTTGTGTCAGTCTTCTAAGTAAGCACAAGTAAGCATCATAACTAATTACTTGAAAATAGGATCACAGAAAACCATGGTTGCAAACCATGCAAACATATCTGGAAATCCTCTAGCACAAACTTCTGCTCAAACTTGAGTTAAAATATCTCTGAGAAGAGCAGCTCCACAACTTCTTTGGGCAACCTGTTCCAGTTTTGAATATGTTTTAATGTGTTTTCACTCATAAGCTTAATACTGAAGAACTGAGTCCAGGGTCCTACGAAGACTTGTTACACCTCCAGCATATTCCATCTTCATGTGAGAGAACTATCCAAAAGCAGTCTCTAAAAGTAATCTAATTTATGAGTCAACTCCATCCTTTTCTCTCTTTATCAGAAATTCAGGATACTTCACAATTTTCAGTGCATTTGTCTTCACAGTATTCTTGAGTTGTAAATGAAGCTGTCTTGGGTTCAGCTAGGATAGGGTTAATTTTCACCAGAAGCTGGGAGGCGGCCACAGCCAGGATAGAAAACTGAACCAGCCAATGTGTTATTCAATATCATACTGGTGTCACACCGGTTATACAAGGGCAGGGAGTGGGCTGGGCGAAGTATGGGCTGTGATCAGATGTCTGAGATGGGCTCATGGCGGTGCTGTTCTGTCAGATTTGTTCTACATAATTCAATTTGTGTATTGTTCCATTACTATTACTGCTGTTGTTGTTACTTCTCCTTTTGTGTTTTTATAGTCAATTCTGCTTATCTCAGCCCATGGGGTTTTGTATTTTTCTCTCTCTTCTCCTTCCCATTCAGGGGCTGGGGAGACCATGGGTGAGCATGGCATGTGGTGGTCAGCTCCTGGCTGGGTCTAAACCATGACAGAACTATAATTGCTCACACTGTACAGAGAAATTAGGGGTCTCCCACACAGTCGTTCAAAAAGACTATAACATTATAAGAAATGGATTAGCTTTCTGAGCCTTGACAAGGATCTGAACCAAATGACCACATTTTTTTCTGTCTCCATTTCCACATTCCATGTTTCAGTCATTTTGTTCATTCCTTTTAGGAAGAGAAAGGAAGGCAATCAGGAGCTCAGTTGGAGAGGTTAATAGGAATGCATGGAAGAAAGGAACACATGGAAACAAGTAACTCAAAAGGAGCTTAGTGAAAGGAAAAAATTCATTTACTTCTTTTAAGGAAAATGTCAGATGCAGCATCAGGTAGGGAAGGCTACAAAACGAGAGAGTGCTTATGGCTGTAGCTTTGTTTACTGAGAAACTACTTGCTGTGATCTGTCCTGGCTTACTACATGACTGGAGAAAGGGAAATGACAATAAAGACCGTAATTTGCTTAGTGGTGAGCCAGATATATCAGCTACTATGGAACAGTGTGCTTATCAAACAACATTCTTCTTCCTCCTCTTAATGCTGGGCTTCTAAGAACTAGGATAATTTCAGTGACAGCAATTGCTTCATACCTTTGCCTTGATTCATACAGTTTGCTAAAAACATTCTTTAATGACAGCTTGCCAGTCATAGTTTCACATTCCCTGAAGTTTCTGACATATTTTCTGTTAGCCCCACATTTTGCTGAGATCATCATAGGTTTCTATCTCTGCAAAAAAAACCATTTTGTAGCCAGTCATTTTGTACCCTACAATACTCAGAAACATGGATTAATTTACAGGCTAAAGCGTAATATTAAAACAATATATATAAAGTCATAACGAAAATAGGACTTTAAAAAAAAAATAAAGATTTTAACAGATAGTGAAAGAGTGCTCTGTCACTGCCCCCTTTGAACTGTGACATCTGCATAGTCATCCTTTTTCTCTTTAGAAAAATAGATCGGTAAAGCGAGTTTAAATTTTAGTGGAAGCTGAAATATGAATGAGAATGTTAACGAAGCATCTATTAAAGTCTTCATTGCATGTTTAATAAAATTGTTTCAGAAGATTAAGACATTATTGTATCAATGTTATTTTCCATCTATGTATGCAAATATAAGTAAGTATTGGTTAGTATTTCTTAGTATTTTATTAAAACATCTATATTTATTTTCTGTGAATAACTTTGACAGGAATTTTCAATATAAGGGCATTTATTATTCATTTTAAATTAAGAAATCTCTATGTCCAGGAACAGTTCCTGAAGTTGAACTTCGCTCTAGCATTTTTCAACACCTTTCCCAACCTAACAGCTAATACTGATGTGTACCATAGTATCAAATGATTGAACACGAAAAAAGACTGAATGATGCATGAGAACTATGACCAATTAGATGACGATGGAAGCAAAGAGTATCTCTGATGTGAGAAATACAGTTTCCAATTTTTATTTAGAATGCTTATTTAGAATGATATTTTATTCTGCTTTCTTTGACCAAAGATGACCCAACAGGAGAAATACAGAAGTCCATGTACAACCTCATTTCCCCAAAACACCATGCTGTAAACAAAATCTTCACACTTACGATCTCTGCGTTTACTCTTTTAACTACATGGCAAATGCATTTCTCACACAAGCACTTAGCAAAACCAGTCCAGACAGACATTAATCAAAAGCACAGAATGTTTATCTAGGCCAGAACAGGTGTGTTACTCTATCTGCAGCTGTTGTATATGACAGAAGGTGCAAATAAAAAAAGCCTGTTCGAATTCTTCTGCAGCTGCAGAGGATGTGGGACTAGATTCTGACAAGGAAATAAAAAAAAAAAGTAAAAATTCAAGGAACACCAATTCCGAGGTGACTTTTCTGGTGATTTAGAGAGGCCATGTCCTTTATACCACCCTAACTTTTAGGCCTTTCTTGCTAGGACTCTAGCTATATAAAAGGCATTCTGAATCTTCTTTCTGAATAAGTTCAACCCAGTTACAAGTCTTAAATTTTAGCTCCCTCATTAGTGGCATTATTCAGCAACAGTCATTTCTTACACCAGGTAAACTCATCCAGATCCAAATTCCTACTATTCTTTGTGAGTGGTCTGCCAGAGGGGTCTTCTTGTAGGGCTACAGGGAAAGGTTATACTGCTCAAAGCCCGTTGTGTGTGAAAACCTAAACCCTTACAGAATGCCATTGCTTCTGTTATGAAGGAGCTACCTGGTTTTGCTGAACAGCCACACTGATAAAAATAAGATACAGCACAACAAAGCACCATTGGAAAGACATCCAGCCTGGGAATATGGATCGCTTACTGGGAGAACGTACTGGTACTGAACAGACAGCTACAGCTTTGTACCACCTTGTGGTAATTAGAAGTTATTGCGGTATTGAAGAGCACATTTTCTTTAAATTGTTCAGAATGTCGATGTTTTGAGGTTGCTTATCCTCAGAACAGGTCCTTGACACTTTGGATGATTGAAGAAGAAGCTCAAATGTAAAAATCAATTAAGATGCTCCCACAGCTTTCTTCTTCACTTGACAGTCAGCATCCAGTGACATACACAAATGTGGCATTAATAAAAACACTTGAAAGGTCTAGTTAGCTTAACCGTGCAAAAAACATAGTTCTTCCTCA
Source organism: Coracias cyanogaster (assembly GCA_033124195.1). Classification (NCBI taxonomy): domain Eukaryota; kingdom Metazoa; phylum Chordata; class Aves; order Coraciiformes; family Coraciidae; genus Coracias; species Coracias cyanogaster. The sequence continues at coordinate 19,656 of JAVSBS010007774.1, read as the reverse complement.
GAGGGAATCTGACCATTTAATATACTGGGACTAGTATAATGTAAGTTTTGAAATATACCTTTACTATATTATCACCAGCATAATCCTGTGAACTTCCCTTGTTAGATTTTTTCTTATTCTCTTTGAGAATGAAAGTAAAAATGCAGAAGTGTCTTTTCACTATTTTTATTTATTTGCTTACTCTAAAGCTGATAGAATACTTCTAAGAAACATTCAAAGTCGGTACATACAACATGTCTACTCAGAAATCAAATGTTTAAAAGAATGTTTAAAATCAGGGGATGACTGAAAGAGAAAGGCAACAAAAAGAGCAGTCAGTCGGGGTTTTGCTGATTCCAAGTTCAGAGCAGGCGTGGTTCCTGCAAGGGAATGCTGAAGGCTGGGCAGGAAGATTAACTGTTCATTTTAATATGGTGTTAGCATTTGTTTCTGTAAGCAATAATTTTGTTTAGTGTTCATAAAGAATAGGAAGTATATTTAAAATGGTTACTTTGTTGTCTTGCTGTCTGGGGTAAATTTTAAGTCAACCATAAAGCTATTGAGTGTAAAAGGTTATAACAGAAAGACTGAGACAAGTTTAATTATAACACTGCAGAACTGTAACGGAAACAACGTAGTATACCATTTATTAAGACAAGGCTGAGCGTTTCTGGGATGCATGTGATTTAGATGGATGAGACACTCCTTAATGCTTGCTTATTCTTTTCCCGAAATTGTTGAGTTGTAGAATGGACTAAGAAATATGGGAATTTAGGAACAGATAGTGTCAGAAGATGACTGACATTTAGACCACATTTTGCAGATGTGAAAAGTGCTACAGGGAATTAAAACATCATGGGCCACAATTTTTCGAAGTCTCCAAACTTATCTGGTAATAATGTGCTGTGTTGTTTGATTGTGATGAAAACTTTTGGTGCTTTTCTTAGTGTGAACCTTAGCTATGCAGGAATAAGGATTAGCCTTTCCAAGGCAGCAATTTTTGTTTTCTCTATATGTTTGATTTTTTCAGTGTTAATTCTGAGGTGAGACCGAAAGCATGACTCTGCAGGGGAAAAAAAAAAAATCTCCTTAAGAGAATACAATCTAAACACAAATAACAATGTGTGATGTGGCTTTTCAGTTAATAGCTACCAACACGCAAAAGCATTAATCTCATTTTAAAAAATTCACAATAGATTTCTGTAGAATCTGGTTATGACAGATGAAAATCTGCTAACTGCCTTAGGCAGATGGATCTGACAGGTCATGGCAAAAGTCCATTTATGCCAGTGTCTAGTCATAGATTCTTTGAAGAAAAGTTGAAGAGAAAGGCCAAGTAAGAGACTCATTTCCTTAAAATAATCTGCTGCCTTTTGGCAAGAAGCAGGTTAGGGGTTCTGGACTTTGTAGTACAGCATTGTGTTTGAGAGCCTAAGATTTCCCTGTGGGCTGGAACACCTCTCCTATGAGGACAGGCTGAGAGAGTTGCCGTTGTTCAGCCTGGAGAAGAGAAGGCTCCAGGGAGACCTTATTGTGGCCTTTCAGTATCTGAAGGGGGCCTACAAGAAAGCTGGGGAGGGACTTTTTACAAGGGCTTGTAGTGATAGGACAAGGCATAATGGCTTTAAACTGGAAGAGGAGAGATTTAGATTAGAAATTATGAAGTTGTTTTTCACTGTGACGGCGGTGAGACACAGGAACAGGTTGCCCAGGGAGGTTGTAGATGCCCCAACACTGGATATGTTCAAGACTAGATCTGATGGGGCTTTGAGCAACCTGGTCTAGTTGGAACTAGATGATCTTTAAGGTCCCTTCCAACTCAAACCATTCTGTGATCCTATGTTTTATCTACTTTCCTTTAAGTTGTAAAGTAGCCTATGGAAACTGTTTTATTTTTGGCATCTAGAAGAACCTATAGCAATGGTTTCTCTGGTTTAATTGCATACTATCTGAAAAAAATACTTCTAAGGCTTGTTTCAAACTCACCAGATGACAATTTCTTTAAGTGTTCCAAAATTCTTGTGTTACCAAAGTAATAAATGTTTTTTCAATATTCAACTTTTTGGATGCCATCCATGTTATTATCCCCCAACAGCTGTCACTTTTTCAAGCCAAAGAGGCCCAGCCTAGTGTCTCACCAAACAATAGCTATCTCATACCTGTACCTGTTCTGTTGCACCTCTGTACCTCTTTAGCTTACCTCTGAGTTTGGGCTTTTGTTGCGTTGTTTGGACTGTTCAAGATGCATACTTCATGTGCATTTGCATCCAAAACAACAGTGTTTCTTTTTTGTTTTCTGTTTCTTTTAGAATAGTTTCTAACACTTTATTTAAGTATTTGAGCCAAGCAAGGAGATATTATTTGCTGAGAATAACATGAAGTTTTCTGAAGGTTACTCGTATACATATGCATTTAAAAAAATCTAGCACTTCTGTCTGTTCCTGTGGCTCACTATTAATTATCTGGATTCTAGAAGGCCCTAGGAGTACTTGCAATGTGTTTCAGGCTTTGGCCAGTGGCTTCACATTCAGTAACTTTTGTAGTGTTTATTCTACTACAAATGCGAGCATTGAATACTACATTTGATGAAGTCTAGTACTATTTTATGTTGCCTTTTCTCCCCAGAATGTCTTCAAACAGTAAATGGGTTTTGGAATATTAATCTTTTTGCCTATGTGATAAGAACTCAAGCTCATAAGAGCTGGAAAACATCTAGAATATAACAGACACAGGTGTTGATACAGTCAGTGTAATATAGGTAGCTATTAAATTTGAAAATAAGCTTGCTTGATAAGCAAACTAATATAATTTTATAGGCTGAGTTTACACAGGAACAGTTGCAGTTGAGATGCACGCTGCCTGTTTTCTGCTGTCCTAATTATTTTATCTTCTCCACAGTATGGTTCCCTCTAGTGATTCTTGTAAGGAAAGAGGCTACCTGATCCCTTAATCCAGCTAACATTTACAAAGGAAGATTCAAATTAGTTTTGCTTACACCAGATGCTTTATGTGCAATTGGGTATCAGACAATGGTGGCTGAAATATGAAACAGGTAAATTCAATGATCTCTTTTGAAAGATTCTCTTACCTGGGGAACTAATGAGAAATGGGTTGTTTGCATACTTGCTGCCACTCTAAAGTCCTGTCTCCTCCCCTTATGCAAAACAGTGAATGGCTAAGCTGATTGCCAGCTCTCCCCAGTGTCAGACTCAGTAACAAGAACTGCAATGAGTATTTAATGGAAGAGAAGGAAAATCAGATTTAGCAGACTGGTGCAGACTGGTTGCAGCAGGCAAATATGCTAGGAAGTGAACATATTATACCTACAAGATTGAATGGACTATGTTAAGGGAGAAGTTTGTACAGGTAGTAGCTAAAAGAAACAGTTGGAAAAATATTCCAATAATTAGCAATGCCACTGACTTGTTAAATGGCCTTCTGCAAGTCATGCAGCTTCTTACTCCGTTTCTCTTTAAAATGTTATCATATTTGCCTACGGTACCATACAAAAGATTTAAATGTCTCATTGTTTATAAAAGATCATGCACTTCTATATTTAAAAGATATACACAGGAACATGTCCTGTGACTCAGCAGATACACGGAGGTTAATCAAACAGCAGTAAACTGATCCCAGCCTAAAGACATGATTCCTGTGAAGAAAAGAAAGGCAGAAGAAAGATGGAAAGATCAAGACGGCGGCTTTTTTTTTCTTAAACTCATAAGTACAAAGGAATATTAGAGAGCAGGTCAGAAGTACCACTTGTCCCTAATGCCAAGGGACAGGTAGGAAAAAATTTTGTTTGGAAAAAGAGAGCTTTACTGAACATGCTTACTAAGTGAGCAGCCAGCTACCTGGAGTTACCTGTAGAGGACCACTGGACTCTGTGGTTAGACTGGGACCAGACATTCGCATCCCACACCGGGCCCTGGAATCTGGCACACCTCCCATAGACCAGACGCTGAGATGTGCATGTTACTGTCACGGAGATGGCATTAAGAATTTGGATTACATTCTGATCACTGTGCCTTGCATTTTGCTGAAAAACTAACAAAGATTTTGATGTTTTCACAAAGGGCAACATTCCCAGGATCCTGGAGTCTGTCAACCTGCTCATGCCAGGCAGTAATCTGAGTATGTGCCGAAAGAAAGTGTGACAAGGATGACTATGATAATATCTCTGTGAACTTCAAGTGAAACTGTATGTTAACAATATGCTGACGAGCAAATATGTCCTAGAAAAGGTCACAAGATCTCTGCACGGCTATGATGTTCAGCCTGGAGTGCTCAGTGCAGGCCTCAGCTATGAGGCATAAGAATATAAAGCAGAGACAGAGAGACAGGTTAATATTTCCACCCAGCTCCACTCTTCCATTTCCTCTAAAGTGCAAGTGGAAGGGGAACGCATCAGAACAAACATACCAGCTTGTTTCCAGGTCATGTCTTTATCTAGCACATACCCCTTTTTGACTCCTCATACTTCCTTCATTGGCTCTCCTTCCACCTCATGACTAGGAAAAAAACTACCCTGCTAACTTTGTTCCTTTCCTCACCAGGTCTTCCTATATACCAGCAGTTCCTTTTCTAAGCAATGCTGCCAACTGCCTTATGCTAATCTACTTCAAAGATCCTGTGAAATATCTTTCTGTCATTATCTCCTGTCTTTCTTTACTCAGATTGTTCACTAAGTCAGCTCACATATAGTTGAGTCTGCACTTACACACAGATCACTGAGTGTCTCTGGTACTCCAGGACACTCAGCTCTGCCTTGTCACAGTGAGTTAATCAAGCAAAGCTAAAAATGCAAAATCGTGATAGAATTTAGACAACTGCAAAACAGAATCTGCACTACATGAAAGCTGGGTCCATGTTAGATATTTAACATCTCAGAGATGGATATGACGGTGATGCAAGAGGAATACCTTAGAACCAGACATAGTATAGACATCAAGTGATGGAAGTAAAGCTGGAGAGAAAATATGCAAGACAAATTACTGAAGCCTTACAGTTCAAGATTCCTGAATTAAGAGATTAATCTTGGTTTAGTTGATCTAAATGGTGAACAAATAACATAACATGGCACAGTGAGCAATAAAGAACAGGAGTTACTGTCTTTAATGTAAAACATCACTCTGAGGATCACTGCTTTCATAGTAAGTCAATGTTTTCCTAACATTTTCATGGGATTTTTTTTTGGTGCATCTTTTGTGCCTGTCTATCAAATTCACTGACAGGTGTGGTTTGGATATATGCAGTATCATTGTATTTCTGTTGAAGGCTGTTGTTAGTTTTCCTTTACGGTGTGGAACTGCTGCCATTGTCCTTCATTGTTATGGATAAAGTGAGTTCTGCTTAATCTGTCCTTGTCATAGAGAGATTTGTGAGGCTTAATTTTATGTTTGTAAAGTACTTTGAGATCCTCAGATGAATGTGACTCTAAACATAAGCCATTATATTAATAATGATTTTATTTTAATATACCAAAACAATGTTATCCAGTTGTAGCACAGTAGAACCTAGAGACTCCAAGAAAAATAGTAGCTCCATTAAATGTGTCACTTTAACAAGGCAGAGGAAGACCCTGTCCAGTTATCTTAAGCACTTACATTCTAAATAAGGTAAACGGACAAAGAGTGGATAAATGGACAGTGCTACAAGCATATTGCATAAGACAAGAATGTAGGTCAACAGAAAAACTGGAGACAGATCCCAGGCTTTGGAGTCCACAGCCACAGATCTCCTCAGTAGAAGAATTCCATTCTGATTTATACAGGTTTTAAAGATTCAAGTAGTTTTATAGTAGAATAGCTATTTACTGAGGCCACAACAGAAAACATTCCAGTCAGGTTCTTCCTCCAAGTTCTTCTCTGCTACAATGTATACTTTTTCTCCATATTCCACATAGTTTACTATGATAAAAGAATAACTTATTTTAAAGAGAAAAGCCTTGGAAATATTCTCAAATTTCACATAGCATTTAATAGAATTGTTTCTTCATACATTCAATACTGTGATCATTAATTATACTCAATCTTCTTTAAAAAATATTCAAAATGCTTAACTCCTCCAATGTATGCTCTCCATGTTACTTATATAAGATAAAACTTGCAATCCTAGCTAGGTATATCTAAAGCTGAAAATTTTTATCCTGTCTACTATAGGAGAAATGTTACCTCAATGAGCCTATCAGACTGTGAAATTCAACCACTAAAATGTAATCTTAAGCAATCTCTGTTCAAACAGTGGTGTCTCCATTTTTTATTATCATACATCATCCCTTTTTCGGGTAGCCTTCTGACAGCTGTGAACAAAGCTTTCCAGCCTCTTATCTATTTCAATCACAATAGGCTGAATCATCGCCATCTCTAGCTGAAGTTTTAACTGTGCACGTGATAGATAATACAAGTTTGCTAGAACAATGCAGATTTTCCATCTCGAGTTTTTAATATTTCTACTAGAGTTGAAAATAGCAACTTTGTTCAGGATTTTGCATTAAAAATATTCTCTTGCGTGTAGACATTGGAACACTTTTTTTTTTTTCTGTAATTTCTCTAAATAGGTGACACTAGGAAAGCCACTTCAAATCTCATTTAAATTATTTGGAAATAAGAACAGGTATGTGACACCACTTCTCATTAGGTTCTCCATGTTTTCAACAATAAATCAATGAATTGTAAGACAGAGCACAATTAAATCTTTCTATTTCTGTTGTGGTTTGGCAAATATGTTTCTTTAAAATACTGATGTCATTGTAGACATTCCATAGGCAAGGACAAAGCAAAAGACCACCTGCACTCGTGTTTTCTTGTACTTGGCCTGTATTTGACACTTCCATATTAAAGGAGTCTTTGAGGAGTTGAGAAAAGAATGTTTTATTCAGATTGTTGTGGCCCTTGCAGCAACTCATTCTACAACAGAAATTCTGAAATTTAAGTAAAAACGACAACAACAAGTACTTCATGCTTTGCATAATGAAATTAATGACACACTTCGAAGACATTGTAATCCTTCCAGGCTCCTTATTGCATAGCTCTCTACAAATCTAAGTATACCTAGGTGGAATTGGGGTTGGACTGGATGATCAGAGGTCCTCTCCAACCTCTATTATACTGTGATTCTGTGAAGTGTCTCAAGGTTACAAAGTATGGTTGAAGTTTAAACAGGAATTCCAGAACACTCTTTGTGGTCTCTGTTTGACAGGAGAAAGAGATCAATGCTTGAAGAGATCATTGAGAAGCTGCATGGACCCTGTAGTAGTTCTGGTGCAGGTTTTGGTACCAACCACTTCTCTTCAGGTGATGTGAAGTGTTTGGTTTTCGCTTGCGCCCATGGGAATCAGTAATAAAGACCTTGTTCTGCTCAATTCAGAGAATTTTTATTGAAGGCAATGGTTTCTAATGACTTTTTCTCCATCTTCAGCCTGAGATATATCCTTACTCCTTACAACTTACTATGAGTACAAAAGATGGGCTGCCCTTACCAGTTTTTCTGTAGGAGTAAGTTGCTACTCTCTTTATCGCTTCAACTGTTTCCTCAAAAAATATTCTGACTACTTGATCTGAATTTGTTTTTATCCTAATTACTGCTATGGTGTTTAGTAGCTGTAGTTTGATTTGAAAAACCCCACACTTTTGATTTCTAACAAAAAGGAGTTGCATACAGAGCTCCTAATTACAGTTTGACTCCCTCTCAAGCAAATTTTTGTTATACCTCTTCCTATTTATTAATTTGTTGCGGGACAAGACAAAATTAATACCTGATATTCTATGATTATCAGGCAGTGTTACGGTATTTATGATATCAGACAGTTCCTTGCTTTGTTGTACAAGTTGCAGATAGTTTCTTATTCCTTTCCTTTGAGAAAAAGAATAGAGAAAGAAATAAAAGAAAATTGAGCACTTTTAATGAGAATGGGCAGGGTAAACATTCTTTATCAGAAAAGTTGAAAAAGCATCACTCAGGATTTCTGAAGAGAACAGAAGCTCATCCTTGAATAAAAACACAGAGAAGCACAAGATGAACAGGCAACATGAACAGCCAAAGCCATTCCACAGCACACGGATGTATGGATCCCTGCACCAGGATATACTGTGCCAAGAAGAAACAAGATTCCATACAAGTGCTTGTTGGCAGACACGCACACAAAGTGTGTGTGAACAAAAAGTTGCACCCCTTGTTCCACCCACCAAAACCTCACCTGGATAAGTTATCATACCCATATTCTAGTCCCCATACTAATTTTCCTTATAAATTAATTATTTAACACATCTGTCTTTTTAAAGTGGCTCTGTGACCTCCACTTGCTCATTTGTGCAGAGGGAAAAACATCATACTGAGATCTCAAGTGTTGCAGCAATTAGTAAAATGAGAAAGATGCTGTTCTAGGATTTTCAGGGACATTGTACTTCACAATCTTCAATTTTACAATTAGGAAAACTTCAAACGTGTTTATAACCTTAAGAATGTCAACATGTTTCCATTATCTACTGTTTGCATATTATTTTGAACCTACTTCACACAGCCGAATATATTAATGTATTTATTTAGTTTATGATAAAGTGGTCCTTCAGACACCGTTAAGGAGTTAAAGCCCTCATAGAAGTCTTGTTCTGATAAGTATTTAAAAATACTGAAAAGTCATTAAATGTTAAATAAGAACTTGCATATATTTTCATTGGCTCATTAGCACTTTTTTATTAAAGCAAACAAACAAACAAAAACCCAAACCCAAACAAACAACAGCAACAAAAAAAAACATGAAAAAAAGAACAACTAAAACCCAACAAAACCATCCAAAACTTACAAAAAGAACACTAAAAGGCTAACATTCTCTGTCACTTAATAGTTCACCAGGGCATATTGTTGTATATTTCTTTAAAAAAAAAAAATAGAAAGAAAATAAAGAGCTTAAAAGGGAGAATGAAATTTATTTTATCCTGCTTTGAACATGATGGGCAGACATGATAGATGACAGGTCTTGTACTTTAACTGTTTCTATCAGATAGAAGGGTCAACCTCAAAAAGTGACCTACTATGTAGGGATCTGAAAAATGGATCTCATGGGAGTCATGCCCTTTTACATTATTCTGAAAGTGTCCAATAACTAGTAGCCAGTCTCTCTCCCTTCAGCTTTCAGAGGACTTCAAAGTTGATAGGGCTGGCCCCAGGCAGGCACTCATTAAGCCGTGCCTGTAAAACCTGTTGAAGTACAACTGCCTTCTGAAAAGGAATTATGTAAAAACAGCACCTTGCTTATTCCTCATCCGCTCCCTTTATGCACATAGAGCCACTCTGTATACTTCTGAAACAAAACTTTTTTTTTTCTTAATGGTTTTATCATTAGCACACAAAGTGTGGACAGAAGCAGTGGTATTACAACAGTCACACGTGGGCAAATAATTCCATTGCCATTGTAATGCAGAGGTCAGATATGCTGTAGCACACGATATAACCTTTGTAATCCTTTCAGTCATATGTTCTGTCTGCCTTCCAAATTCAAATACTCAGATCTGTCCTGCTTCTAGGTGTATAGATCACAGGCCTGCAAGGGATTTTAATCACATTGCCTTTCATCTCTTACTTCAAAAGTAGGGGAAAGAAAACACTGGCTCATTGGGCCAAGCTCTTTGCATGTCCTGAAAGGGATTGGACAGAAGGAACATTACAAGCAGTCACAAGAAAATAAAAATAAAAATAATTATTTTCTTCAAAAAAATCCCAAGCCTTTCTTTTACCTGAAATTGTTGTACAGATGTTCTTTGCAAAGAATTTTGTCTCTGTAGAGAGCAAAAACTGCACAGTCTTGTGCATTTAGACAGGAATTTGACAGATCCACATAAATAATAACACTTGTCAATATTTGTCTATGCAGTAAGTAGCACAGTGGGAGGTGAAGAGAAACACAGTGGAAAATGAGTGTTCTCACCTGATTCTTTTGGTATTAGCTTTTGCTTGGCAGAATCAACACTGGTTGGGAGCTCACACAGAATAAAGTTATTTGTGGAAAATCAAGTAATCCACAAGGTCAGTAAAAAGTGTCTTTTTCCAATCAACTCGAGTGCCATACATTTTAAAACTTCATTTCAAATACAGAAATGTACCCATGAAAGCCCACAACCTTACGTTATGTAACAGTTTGAAGGTGGTTTTGTCTGTTTCTTATTCATTTGAAATGAATTACCAGCTTTCAAAGAATCACAGTTACGCTGACAAAGCTGAAGTATCTACTGAAAATCTTTAAAAAAAACCACCCCACACTGTCTTCTGACTGTTTCAAATATCTCCTTATGTAGGCTACTATGCAGGATGATACTTGATTCATGCAAAACTTAAAGCCCATGAGTAATTCCATTCAGTGTATGGTATTACTCATACTCTTTAATGAAGATACACATTTAAGTATCTTGATGGCTGGTTAGAACATATAGGGTCAATTAGAGAATTAGGGACTTTTCATGTGGGTTGATCACCAACTTCCCCTGTTCCTCCCCTCCCCCTCTGAAGTCCATTTTTGAATCATTGAAGCCTCTTAGAATTTTAAACAACTCTCTGGTATTTTACTCTTTTTTTGCCCTGTGAGTTGTTTATTAAAACCTGTACATTGATGGACTATGTGGCAGAGTGTCGGATAGTGTAACAGGAAAAGAAAGCAAACCGACTTACCTTTTCCTAAAAAATCTATTCCACCTTGCATCTGTGTGCCCAAGTCCCTCTGGACTTTTAAGAATGTGATGGATAACTAATTTTAAAAGCAAATGAAATTACCATGTCTTTTTTTCTGAATGTAATTTCAGTGCACACTTGTGTAAGTTTGGGGCTGCTTATTTTAAATGGCAAATGGGAGAGGGACCCATATTGACACCAAGAAACACCAAAGAAATCCCCTGGGAAAGGCCCAACATAGGTCATTACACCCACTGTCCCTCCATCTGGCTAAACAGAAGCAAGGAAGTTTTCTAGTCTGCCACCTAATTAATAAGAGCACAATTCCAGAATTCATTTGCAGCTCAGTACTAATGAGTATATATTGACAGCAAGAGTTTCTATTTTAGACATATTCGTGAATATAATTGTATTCCATTCTCAGTGATTGGCATTTTGGATCACACATCATAAAAGAGGGTGGAGATAAAGTTTTCCTTTCTGAAGAAATTCAGTGTTGGATACCAGGGTTCCAACAATAACAGCCAAATCAAATTGCTGGAACTTAACACTGTGAGGCACTTTTCTTTCAAATCACTTGATGATTTTGAAAACCTGAATCTATCTCTTACTATCTGTTTTTTAATCCATATGGAGCATCAGTCCAAACTAAGATCTAGAATTACAACTACTAAAGCGCATTGGAAAGTCTTTGCACAAAAAGAATGGACAAGAACTAAACTTAGGGTTTTTTTTTAAAATAGTATCATTTTCTGTCTTTGTATTTATAGGAATCCAGATATATAAGCTGTATTTCCCTATAGATATATTAATTTTCCTTTTTTTTTTAACCTAGGATGAATTTAGACTACGTAATTTCCTAAGTTGCTTTTAAATAAAAACTAACAGACAACACCTAACAATATTTACATGCATTTTATATGGATAAATAAAAAATGCAAACATTCTGATACTTTCAAACAAAGGGTCTTTACTAATTCCTGTCTTATGAAAGTCCTTCTCTACTTTTGTGCATTGTCTTCAGACATATCCACACTGAAGGGCAGGGAATTAACATTGCAGCTTGTGTGATGCTCATCCACAAGAATTTTAAATCCCTTACTGAAGGTACTATTCTAGACAATTCTTCCACATTGCAGTGGAAAGAGATGCTAAATGCAAATATCAACACTACATCCAGAGGCCCGTACAAACACCAGTGAGGGCAACACCAGGCATTTTGAAGGCAACAATCCCTTTCATACAAGTTTTCAGACTACCTTAAAACCATAAGTCCTCTGATATGATGGAGCTATTATCTGTGATGAAGCATATGTGTGCATCACTTCACAAGTGGCAAAGTTGGACAAAATGACATAGAAGACAGCTGAATATTTTAAAGCATATTCATGAAGGAAGATTAGTTAGGAAAACAGAATATATATGAGTTATCAGTAATAACATCCCTCCCCCTGGCAATTTACAAATTTACACGTTAGTATACAGTGCCAGTCATTAAAGTCTTTAAAATTGCTACTTGCACGTACTGTAATTAAATATCAAACTATTACCAGAGTATATTCTCTACTTTTCTAAGGTTAATTACATATAAATGGCAAATGTGAAGTTGTACAGATGTGACCACTGTAATTGGAGATATACCGCACAATTCACAGAAATGCACATGTACCAGGAAGAAGTACACTATTTAAAATAATTTGTTTTTACAGGGCATCCAGAGTCTATGACTGACACCAGAGAGTGTTGCATTTTGGTTGTACATGTGCTGCAAAAAGTTTCCAATGAATTTCCCGTTCAAACACAGAGTGTGAGAAAAATGTCTTTGTCAATTGTCTTGGTGGCATAGGTAGATAAATGAGTTTGCCTTAAGCACAGGCCAAATGAGGAGCTGATTAGAGAAGCAGCCTTCCATGGGACATCCCAGCAAACACAGCGCCAGGACCTATGCTCCCTACAGCAGAGCCTGACATCAGGCATCAGCATCAGTCTGCACCTGATGATAAGGAGGCTGGTACGTTTAGGGCGGGATCTAAACTTTGCTTTCAACTACTAAATCAATGTAAAGAACTGGTCCTTTGTAGCATGCCAAATTATTTTTGTTGGCTCTCTAAAAGCCGGGATTTCCTGAAGCCAGTTCTAGTGCTATACAGTATGTTACAATATGTGAAATCACAGCAAACAGAGTCACAAATAGATTTTTCATGAAGTTTAGATCCTGATCCCATGTTCTTGCTTACCTGTGTCCATATCTACCCGGAACTCTGTTCGGTATGCAGATACACAGATTATCAACAAAACACTACAGTCCAGTAAAATATTATACCCTGTAAGCTAAGCTTTTTCATAATCCCCTAATGTATCATATCAAAACATCGATGCTTGCACATGTAAGTATGAGCATATTGCGGTATTTGATGATTTCATGACACGTATGCCAGCATGAAAATACACTAATTTACATGCTAGGAGACATTATGGTAAAGATAATCAAGGGTATAGACATATGGATTCAACTAGCAATCCCCCTTTGATGCAGGTATTTTTTATCAATATGAAGGCACATTAGTAGGTTAGACCTGATGGTCCCTACATTGAGGAGAATTTCTACATGGCTAAAGAACAAACCTAATTTAGGTTTTCTAGGTCCAGGATTTGCTACTAAAGGAGAAAAACAAATTTGTTTGATGCAGAAGGCCTTTTATCTTTAAAGTAAAGAAAGAAATTTTGACAGTTATAAAAACCCCCAATATTTATCTTTTGTAATTTATAAAATAACTACACATATACTTATTAACCTGCAATCTTTAAAATACAGTATTCAAATTATATTTGTATAGGAAAAATTAATCCCTATGAACTCAGCATTTTAAAAAGCATTATATCTCACTGTAAAAATAGTAGAACATTTAGAAGATAATACTGAAAGAAACAGCATTGGTGAAAGCTGCAGTTTGTAATTGCAAAGTTAATTATCTTTCCTAAACCATCAGTTGTCACTTAGATAGACCAGATTCTAGCAGGCTCTCAGGGGACTGACTTTATTTCATTCCTAATGGCTTGGGACCCACCATTTTGCTGTCTCTGAACATTTGGTCACTGAATGCACCATTTATGGAGTATTGTTTAATTAAGGGCAAATTAAGAGAACTGTGCACAGAATTTAATTTCATATCCTGTGTAAATTCTTTTAAAGAGGATACTAACTATAGGCATTATAACTTTTCATTATCCACTGCTTCTACAAGGTATTGACAATTTATTGTTTGCAACAGTTAAGAGTTTTGTTTACCCTTTGGGGAATTCTGCTGGCACTGCAGATTTTTGCCTCATCATTCCCTTAACCCCCTACGTGCCACTTTCACTATTTTGTGATGAGCCATATATTGGAAAATGCACTTTTTTCACATATGTTCAAATATACTTTCACAGCAATACAAAACAAGGCTGGAAGATCAGACGTACTATATACATGTGTGATCAAGGAGAATTCCTATGGGACTAGCATAGACACATTGTAGGCAGGCAAAATTCACTGAAACTCCTTATGTTAATAGCTCTGAATAGAAAGTGAGAATACACGTAGACCGTGAGTATTAATTGCTCTCCAGAACCTCCTAGGCTCTTCTTGGCAGAGACACTTCCACAGTTTTGATATAATTTCCATGAAATCCAGCTTCTGCATGTGACCTGAGGAAGGTTGCTTTTCCTTCACCCAGTCCTTCTGCTTGAGCTTCATAATCAGTTTGGACTGATTTGGACCTTATGCAGGCTGGAATTTCATGAACATTAAAAAAATAATTTCTTGAAACAACGTTTATTGAAATCAACTATGTGTTGTCTAGCTATATTTGTATTTACTAACTGTGAAATTATTTCATCTGAAGAACCAATCTATTTTATAAACATAGATGTATATAGCTTGAAATCAGATACTGTTAGTCTTTGAAGGCAACAATCTGCACCGAAACAAACAAAAACCTGTTTCTAGAATATTTTAACAATCACAAAGATGCACATTCTGGAACAAAGGTATTCCAAACAGTTCAGAGCACAGCTTATACCCTGCAAAGGCAGTTCCAACCTCGATCTAGAGCACAAGCATGGAGCACAAGTAACTGTCAAACACAGTGCCTTTTACAGAATGAGCAGAAGCAAATACAAATGAAGGCTCCTGTCAGCAAAAAGCTCTGATATGTGAGGTAGAAACAGTTATCAAAGCTCCAAGACATTCACTGTCCTTACACCAAACTAGTGGTAATACCTGATTTGTTCAGAAAGATTGTATAACCAGAGAAGGTAAGTTAGCAAAGATAATTACAGCCATGCAGAAACAAAGACTGTGTTTTCATTTCCCAGTAAGCAATCTTTGCTTCACTTCAAGGTCCCTGCTGCTCTCACTTCAGGCTGTGGCTGCTTTGGCTGAAGAACTTTGATATTCACCCCATTGCTTCCTTCATACTTCTAGTACTTCCAAGAGGAGAACCGTAAATTGCAAGGATTACAAAGCGGCAACAGCTGCAGGAAACACCAACCAAGCTCACCAGTAGATAAGCATTCCAGGTTAAGTTGTTATCATTTCCAGATTCCAAGAAAATATCTTAACGCTGGTTTAGGATTTGGATGTGGCAGAGGATGTGTCTTATGTAATTAAACCTGTCCTAATCTTCACTCACTCCTTTAAAGATATAAGATTCTTGATGTATACCAATACTGAAAGTAAATTAGTATAGAATCCTAATAAAATTAATGCTGTTTGCTCATCTTTACTTCCTAACTTATTTTGTATAATGGTGCCAAAGATGATACTGTAAATCCTTAGTATATATTTAAAAGCTCAGAACACAAAGCATGGTAATTGGTTTTTCTCTCCAGAAATAGCCGCCTATTTCTGAGGAAAGTGGGTCTTCAAAACATGCCTTGGTGGAGAAATTAAGCATTCAAATTTTTTTAAGGAAGCTCCTTTGTCTTCTCAGAAAAAGCATACGAAATTTCACTGCGGAAGCAATTATAAGACAAAATTAGCACTAAGAATGAAAGAACTACCTTAATGATGACTGTAGCATCACTGGCATGACATTACAATACTGTAAGAATTATACAGCATCCAAAACCTGTCAGATGAGATTTAGGAATATAGTTCAGAAGTTATCCCCCATTGAGTTACTGTCCATAAACCTGATACAAATCCTGTAAAGTGTTCATGTGAGGTAGTCCATATGCTAAGGGTAGCATATAATTTCAAAGCTGTCAGTTTTAATTTCTGTTTTATTAATTTTCCCATAAGTCTACAGACATACATTTCAGAAGATATATATCAAGTAGATTGTATCCACACAAAGAAGCAATACAGCTATGGCTTATTGTGATACGTTTCACCATGAAGAGTTCACGCACTGAAACGACTAAGTGTAAAAGCTATGTTTTAAGCAACAAGTGGGAAGATTTTGAAAAATTAGAGGAGCAGAGACTAAGGACAACGGTATGAAACATGGATTCAAGAGGAAAACATGGATTTTTTTGAGCATGGAGGGGGAGAACAGAGGGGAGTATATTTGAATAACTGGGCCTCTATGCCCATTTTTCAGTCCTACCATTACGTTCTCTCTCTTAAAGAAAAATTATGACAGAGTTAGTTTAGCCTTTTGGCTGAAAAAGCAGCTGGGACAACACTATTTGGAAAAAGAGAATCCCTAGATATCTTGGTAAAAGCATGTCTGTGACTGACTGTAATTTGTTGAAAGAGGAATGATGCAGGAAAAGATAAATGAAAAACAGGCCCTAACCTCGTCTTACAGTCCAAAGCAATCCAGTAACCACAAAAATTTGCAGGAACCTATTGCCAGTCAATTTCTTTTCCAGTACAATGTTCTGCAGAGGCTTATCATCTGCTGCCGCGAGGCTGTGAGTACCTGAACTAACCCATGTAAAGCAAAATAATTTTTCTTTCTACTATACTGCAATCTGCATTGTAAATATATCCTTAAGTCTTATATCTAAGGGGCACAGTTATTGAGACTCTCTGAACTGTGTCCTTGGAGAAACAGCATGACAGGAAATCTGGGGCAGTGGCTGGTTCCATAGGGACCTTCTTTACCTTTGTCATACCTTTCCAATCTCTAATTCCCATGCCAAAGGCAAAGGAACACAGACATAGGCTCACTAGGTACATCTACATTGACAGATAAAATAGAATGAGTGACTGAAGACTGGAATCTTGATTGTTCACACTACTTAGCTGCTCTCTCACCTTTGGCTGTGATGGACTTCTTCACTTAGCTCCAGATATCACCCTGAACATAGCTCGTTCTCAGAACAGCTTCCAAAAGACCTATGATGACAACACCAGCTATCCTTCTCTCTACCCTGTATTATAAGACACTTTTCCAAGTGTACTTTTTTCAGCAATTCCACCCCACCCCAATCCCCCCACTCCCTGCACCCCCCCCCAAAGTCATATATAAGGCCAGATAACAACGCAGGATATTATAAATGATAAAATTATGGGACCAGCCCCTATTCTGACTTCGGTATTCTTTTCTATTTGAACCAACTTCGTAACACAAAAACTGAAGGAAGGAATTTTTTCCAATAACATCACTTGGATTCTATTGAGCATTTCTAATATGAATCACTGAAACAGCTTAATGATAGAATCAAACTCATTTTTAGATATCAGTCAATATAACAGAGACGATTAGATCATGTCTAATGTAAGATTGGTTTTAAAATTTGCTGGCACCATGGATTCAATTAACACAAATGTTTATATTTAGGTTGATACAGTATGAACAGTGCAGTATGTATAATACCACTGTAAAATAAATTAATATATTGAGGATAATTATGTTACAATGAAAATGAGTCTTGATAATCTACTAAAAATAATGGAGATTAAATCTCTATTTTTTTTTAAGAGCAATTCAAAGTCCAATGTTCTTTAGTTTAATCTTTCCTGCCTTTCACTTTCCCTCTGATAGTTCTTCTTTAGAATAATTAAATAGCAGTTATGCCTACATGTCAGCTCTCAGGTTCCAGATGTGCCTCAGACTATCTTGTGACCACAAACATAAATCTGAAAACTTTATTCCAGTAGTTTAGCTCTAGATCTCTAGAAACACTGAGCCAGCGCTCAAGATTGAAGTGCTGGCTCTCCATAAGGTACCATCTGGACTCTGCAGCTAAGATTCAAACCCCAGGCATGGCACGTTCACGCAAAAGTCAATCACACAAATAGCTCCTGTCATTTTGTTCCTCATATGTATTGAGTTTGCTTGCATACAGCACTGCCCTATCACTGTCTTCGCATCTACCAAGGCAGGCAGGCACAATGAATGAGAGCAATTGTAATTAACACAATTTTCTTTCAAGAAAACAAACATTTTCTGTTAATGATCTTGCAGACACTTTTCTCTAAAATTCTATTATTTTCAAATAACTTGTACACATTCTATTTTTCAGTCTTCTAGAAGACCTTCAGAAAGACTTGTCAGCAGCTTACCACAGGCATAGAGAATTGAATTCTTAACATTAGAAGAAAATTAACCATTGTGTGAGAGAGCATATATACAAAACAGTGATAAGGGTATTTCATAAGGTTGATGGAGATCTTTCTCTCAGGTTCTACAACCTGTCTTCTTCAAGGTACAGGTTGTAAGGTGAAGAAAAGGACTGTTCTCTCGTGACCTCCAGGAAAAATATGACTTAGGGTCTAGGCTTCAGATTCACAACTAGGAATCCCAAATAAAAGAGGTGCCATTCTGTTTCTGATATGTAACTCCACTACCTCTTGAAAATTTAGGCCTTGAAATTTCACTCTGTTGTTAACACTTCTTGCTTACAAACTGAGCAGGTTCAGCTCAGTACAAATGCATCTATAGATCCCTCTCCAGACTCTGGTGTCCTCCTTCAACAGAGGAAACACATTCTCAAATCTGGGAGGAAAGGCATCACATTTTAGCCATGATGGTAAAAATCATTCTGAAGCTGAAGTCTTTCCATGGTATCTCTATCTAAAGCTTGTTACCAACAAAAAAAACCCCTGAACAAACTGATACATATATATTTTTATGCATTATAGTGATAGCGTCTCTTTTACTGCAGAAACAGCTACTGTACAGTGTTCTTTGAAACAAGTGGAGCTATAGAGGATTTTTAATCCAACTAAAACAACAGTTTACCTGACTGTGTTCTCAGCCACAAACCATGGGGATGCTTCCCTACAGCTTGGCAGGTGTGATTTGGAGATAATTGCAGCAAAGGGAGGGGGCCTTCACAGGCTTGTAATTCTCCTAGAGAGGCTGCAGGTCTTTTTTCCTTCTGTGTAACCTTGTATGATAATTAGTCCAATTCCAACTGTCTGCTAAAGTAGCTCTTACAGTTTGGTGTCTGTGGTTAATTGATACTGTTCTGGATTAGCGCAGGTTCTGTACTAGTCACAACGAACAGGCAGAAATAACTTTTAATGTTGAAAACTAAATCTGAATTCACTACAGTATCACCGTTTTGCTTCAAAGGTTTGGTAAATGGTCAATCTGATTGCTAGCCTTTTCAAAGAGTTCAGATGTGTTGGAAGATTTAAAACTAAAACCTCTGTTCATAAATAAATATAGATTTACATGCTGCAAAATTTAAAGAACTGGAAAATGGAGTAAAAAAGAAATAAAATCCAGTAATCTCTTGACTGTGATAAATAAAGATATGATAAAATAGTCAGGGTGACCTTGGCAGTTTAGTGCAAAGACTTGCCCTCAGCATTCATTACATGGATTTGGAAGCAAAGATCATCAATAGGCTTAAATATGTCCACAGACTGAGAATGAAGTTGAAACTTCGATACAGATCCTGTAACTAACCGTATGGATATTAGTTCCCATTTTGCAAGGAACATTAGCAGGTACCTAAATTTATATTTTAAGTATTCATGGACAAAAAGTTAAGAATGTTCATAGGAACCTTGGCTGAACTGCTGGCTGCATATCCAGACAATAAATCTATTTATAGACACATACATAGGCC
>JAVSBS010007773.1:45834-60323 GCA_033124195.1 Coracias cyanogaster | reverse complement strand
TCTTTTTTTTTTTTTTTTTTTTTTTTTTTTTTTTTTTTTTTTTTTTTAAACTTAGAGTTACATTCAAACAAACCCTTCCAACAACTATAATTCCCCAGAGCAAAATACTCCTTCATCACTCATTGAGCTCAGGTTATGATTGGCCTATTATTTAAAATTCTTATTTTTCTTTTTTTTCTTTGCTTTCATGAATAAAAACAATAAACTTTAGTGGTATCAAACATTATTAAAGGGCCTCAAAGCAACAAGACAGAAGGTTTATATGACCAACTCTCTTAATATGAAGGAGTTCTATATTTTCAGATGTCACTGCCATTCATCTCTTCTCTCTTTCTCTCTCTCTGCCTCCCTTAAGCTAGGAATAAAGATCCTATTTTAAAAATCGCACCAGCACGTAATAACTTTTCACCTGTTTCATGAAAAGTTAAACATTTGGAATACAATTTGCCTCACTATTATTTTTATTCTAAATGAAAACAGGAAGTATTTCTTTCTTCAGAAGGGATAAAAAAAACCGCAGCGAGTAATCCAAAAGCTATTTCTTAGACTTCATTGAATTTCTGATCTGTTTGGAGAATATTTAATCTATCATTGTACCAAAAAATCAGATTTTTGAAATTTTACCCTGGTTTTGATTTGCAAATATTGATAAAAATTGCCATGGCTGCACGCAGATCTTTGGTAACAAAGATTAGTAAATTTTTTCACAGCTCTAGATAGAACATGCTGTCTTTGGCAAGTTTCTCTTTGCAACAAACAAAATGTGATACTTTATAGGTTGTAATATTCATAATTGCCCTGATGTGTCATTGGTATGTGGTGTCACACCCTGCTACTTTCTGGACAGTGTTTCCGATTTGATTATGACAAACCTTTTCTTAAAAGCTTCATTTTTAAAGAAAAAAAAATGGTAAGAAATTAATCTAAAATAAAGAAAAATTCCTATTTCCTTTCTGATGATTACTTTACAAATAAAAGATTGGATGTGAAGTACATTCAGCATGCTGACTTTCCAATTAATTATCTGGAAAATAATCCAAGTTCAAAGAAAAAAAAAAGGTGTGAAATCAGAAATTTAACAATCCCAAACCAAAAGCTTTAAAAAGCTTCTATCAAAATGGAGAGGTGGAAAAGTACTCCTTTGTAGTATTTCTTAGACAACAAAGTGGATTTAGTAAATGTAGTGAATTTGGTCATATTACTATTCTTTTTGTTAAAAAATATATGATATCTTCCTTCTGCAATGATATAAATGTCTAAGTATTGGAAGCTGAGCTGGATATGGACTTTTTTGGTTAGTTCGTTAAAAAAAAAAAGGAATGATCTGTTAAATGAAAATACTTATTTAGTCACACCCCACTAATTCATGAACCATATCTTCATAGTTGAACAATCTCCTGCATTATAGGCAATCAAGGATTGGTTGTGTAGGTCAGAGCCTTCTGGATTTTCTTTATTTTTTTTTTTTTTAAATAAAAGCAAATTGTTTCACAGCCACTCTATCAACAGAAGAAGCATAACTTTTTATCTCTGGTACAAAGCACACTTTACATACAATAAGTATAAACTGTGTGCAAAATTATTCTGACAGTGGTATGTTCAGCAGAAGGAAAATGTCTCAGACATTATATTTTGATCTGAATGAGCATGCAAACTGCAAAGAAAGGCTCATATTCCCATAGGAAACAAATTTTTTTTCCTCTTTAAAAATTTTTAACATAGTAAGCAAACTGAAAAGTCACAAGATCCAAAAAACCTGTAAATCTCACCATAGAATTTTAAAAAAGTGGTTTGAATGCAACTGTGTTTATCTTTATTTTGCCTATATATCTGCCAGTACATATTAGGCTGCTGCTGATTGGTAGGGCTGAGCAAATAACTTGTAATTATTAATGTTTTCCTTGCATTTATACTACATTTTCTGTTTATGAAATATGTGAAGAAGATCATGACATTTTCAAATGTCTTTGTTATTGGAAGTTATTTATGAATTTTTCCATGGCATATTTTTCCCTGTAGGTGGTATTCACTCATGTGCATGCACAAGGACTGAGCAGTACTTAGACCCCACTTAAATCTTCAAAATATGTCTTTTGCAGAGGATTGATTTTCACGCGAAGAGACTTGTATATTTGATCAGATTGATATTCATTTTCGTATTCAAACAGTTACAGGAGATAGGTTGTAATGTAGCAGTGCTGTGCAAGCGGCTGGATGTGCTGTCTGGCAGCTGTAAAGGAACTGCATGTAAATCAGGCTATTTCTATAAATAATGTACAGTTCTTAGAAGTAAAACTTAAAAATGCGGAGCAGCAGATTATACTGTTGTTGTTAATATGTTAACTCTCAGCAAACACATGAGCTACAAGTTTTTATAACTAATAGCTACACATTTTTTTCTGCCTTCAATGCAAACAGGCGTTTTTGCTGTGTCATTGGTAGTTGTATTAGGAAGCCAATATTGTAATGCATATTTTTTTTGTTTTAATATGAATGTTCCTTTTCATCATGTGGCTGGAAGACCTCCAGGTCAATTGACAGACTATCACTGTTGGGCTAGGAAAAAAAAACAAAAGGTGCTTTGAACCTATGCTTTGGGAGGACATGGGCTGTGTGGGTGGTATGGAGGAGACCACAGTACCACAGAAGCAACAGCCCCACGTGCAGCACCTTTTCCAAAGCTGGAGCCGCTGGAGGAGGAGGTGGCACAGAAACAAGAGAAAACCAGTAACCTCAATTTCCACATCACACATTCTCAAATCATGCAACAAAGGGGCTGCAGTTGCTGGAGCCAGTGGGTTCATTCAGGGGTGAAGGGTGAAATCGCTCTTGCCCGAAAGACTTGAGATCAAGCGTGACTTTGGCCATGTTCATTTCTCTCTTCAGTTAGGCAAACTCCTGCCTCAGATTTTTCATGCCAAATCACCAGGCCTACACCTCTCCCTTTAATCCTTCTTGGCAGTTTCTCCCTCTTATGAGAGACCTTTTTAATTGGTTTCTTCTTCTTCAGGCCAAATGTTGTGAGCTTTCTTTGCGGCTCTAAGCACCAGGGATGTTTCTTCAATGTCCACTCCCATTAGATGACTCCCAGTTCCACCTCAAGCATGAATCATAAAGTTTAAAGCCAAAGGGAATGATTAGATCATCTAGTCTGACCTCTTGTATCTCACAGGCCATTAAATTTCACTGAGTTACCTCTGGATAGATCCCAATAAGTTTTTGTTTTTCTGAAGAGTAACTTGGAGAAACCACCCAATCATTGTTTGGAATGATCAGGGACAAGATCGTCTCTGTTTCCTCTCAGTGGATTACTCCTGTGGTGAATTACAACTGATTGTGACAAAAGGACTCAGAAAAGCATTAAACTGGTCTTTGTTAATTTCTAAAGATTAAGTAGCACCCTTCACCTAATAGATGGGTAGATAATAATCTTTTAGAGCATGTCCTGTTTCACAGAAGCTCTCCATAGAAGCACCATATATTGTATTTTAAAGGGTGGTTTTCACTCAGAAATGGAACTTTTTTCCCCAATACTCTTACAATAATATCTTTTTTGAGTGGCATAATAAACCAAATCCAAGAAAATGTCAGTTTTATGATTATATTACATGTACAAGCGAGTATATTGTTTCACTTCTGTGTAAAATGTGACTCTACAAAGATTAATCCAAAAGTTGATCAATAGCCTGCCTCCAGCAGTGGACAATAGTAGATTGTTATGGAAAAGTATAAGAACAGGCCAGAGAGAGAAAGTTCCCTTGACATATCCTCTCTGATCCTGTCAGTGAATTAGAGAGAACTTAAAGCAGATGTGACAATATTGTTGTATAGTTCCATTGTGTTTATTTATCTGTTACTGTTTATTGGATAGATACTGCAGTAATTAATCCCATTTAAGAACTGTGTTTTGTACTCCACATCTTCCCAGTGAGTTCCACAGCTCAGTTATGCGCTGTCTAAAGTACTTGAGTTTGTTAGCTTGTGGTTTGGTACCTGCTTGTCTGAGTGTTGCTAACTTCTTGACTTATTAGACAGTATTGGATTGGGTTGGTTTTTTTGGTTTTGGTTTGTTTTTTTTTTTTTTTTGATAACTTGTTGCACTGTACACACTTCAGTACAAATTTTTCATACTCTTACCAAATCTTTCCATTGCTGACTTATTTGGTTTCTTTCTTTTTGACAAGTGAGTCTAAGCTCTGATTATCCTCACTGCCATTTTTTGTTTCATGTACTCCTTTCTTTGTTGTTTCTGCTATGTACTTTCCAAGATGAGAGTGATCAGAAAACTGATATTCAGTTTGTATCTATAAATATGTATCGAATATATTGAATTCGAATTCAAGATATGAGCACACGGTATATTTTAAAAATGTCATGAATTATGTTTATGCTTGTTCTCTATTCCTTTCCTAGTAATTCCTCACCTTCTATTATTAAATTCTTAACTCTTACAGTTACTGTTTTGTTTCAAATTAAGCACTTCAGTATTAAAGCACACACAGGCTCCAAGTAAAACCCCCAGAACAAAACTTTAAAAATATTTAATTTTCATCTGTAAATAGCCCAGGTAGCTCTGAAGAGCAGTAGAATAAATTTGGTTTTACACAGGAAGAAGGAGCTTGTTACATGTTGGTCCCACCCCTCATTCTAGACCCATGTGGAAATAGATGTGTTAAATAATCCACCACTGCAGCAATATACCCTATTTATATTTTATATAAAATAATATTCTGGGCCATGGTAGTTTGAATGGTTCACAGAAGCACAAGAAGTCATTAACCTAATCTGCAACATAACATGATGTAAATCATATACGATGTCATGCATTTTTAGAGGAAGTATTATTTTGAGTGAATACAGACATAGCTATTTGGCATGATTTCTTGAAGAGGATGGGAGTGTTATGACCCAGAAAATGTGCTGCATTTATTGCTTTGACTCAGGATGTCATGAAGCTTCACATAAAAATGGAGCTTTCAAAACAAAAACTTAAAATAAGAAAAGTTAAATACCAGGAATGTCTTTGTCTAGCTCTAGATTTGGGCTGTGCTGAAGTGAGCATTCCAGCCCCTTGTATTCACATCTTGACAGAGTCACTTCAAAGAAGACTTATACAAACCAGAAGTTTCTTCTCCATAGAGGAAAAAAATAACGGTAGCATTTCTAGTGCTTTTAGATTTTTATTTTTTCTTAAGAACGAGGAAAGGAATATCTGAGTAATTACTTAAAGGACAGTATATGTGATTCATTTATTTGTCATCACAGCTGTCTACACAAGGTCTTAGAAGTCTACCTACTGTTGTACATGCTTGGGTAATAAAGACACAGCACATTATAAAGTCAGATCCAGAGCTTGCTGGAATAATGAAGAGGCTTTATGAGTACTCCAGCACTCTTGGATGCAATCTATAGGCTTATTCCTGCAAGTAAGGATGTAGAAAGATCATTCATATGAGTAAATCAAGTAATATTTTTCATAGCTTGGAGTATTAATTCAGAGAAATTGAGTAATCATAAACAAGTACCTGGCTGTTTCTTATATGGAGCAGAATGCTTGCATCCTCAAAATGGTAAAAGATGCTCATTACAATTTCCTTTGGAAGAGTTACAAATAATTGCTTTTGAGCTCACCTGGGAGCTCTACAAAAACAAGCCTAGAAGAATGTTATATTCAGTGAATAAAGTTCTGGTAGACTTCCATCAGTTTTATACTTCCCCCTTCAGCTTATTCCATGCAGTAATAATAGTGTTGTATAGTGATGGCATGAACATGGGCT
This sequence comes from Coracias cyanogaster, assembly GCA_033124195.1. Lineage (NCBI taxonomy): Eukaryota > Metazoa > Chordata > Aves > Coraciiformes > Coraciidae > Coracias > Coracias cyanogaster. The sequence continues at coordinate 54,546 of JAVSBS010007773.1, read as the reverse complement.
CATTGCTCCACAGTCACGACATCACAGTGATGGAAAACCATGTCCCTTAAAGGTCTCCTCATGCACACAGTATGCACAGTTGCACTAGAAATACCTGTAGTTCTGCGTCATATTATGTTGTAAATGGCAAGTAGATCAATACAACAGTAACTGACTTGAGTTTCTTCCAGTGTACCTAATTAAGTTTGTTTGTTTGGTTGTTTGCAGGTAGTTTTTAAAATCCTGATGTAGCTGTGACACCAAACAAAAAGTTGATGCTCTGGTATTCTGACATAAACTCAGACAGGAGCCATGGAAATGTAGTTCTAGCATCAGTTTGCAGTCCACTTCTGCAGGCTTAAGTGGTTTATGTAGCTAGGGCTCTTAACCTAATGTGTGAGCGCTCAGCTAAATGGAACCTATGATCTCTTTTGAGGTTCATCCATCATTATTCAGAACCTCTGCTTTGTGCTGTCATGCAGGCAAATGCTTTCATGTATTTATTCATCTCATTGTAAGAATTTCTGCAAGCATATGCAGACCACTAAGGCTAGCAGTGATTAAAGCCATGTAGTCTTGAGCAGATGTAGACACTTTAGTTCACCCTATTCATTCTGCTGAAAAAGTCAAGTATTTTCGGCACCAGGAAGAGAGCTTATCTGTTGCTGAGGATCACTGCTCTCCCCAAAATGTCTTTCTTAATTGTTGTCTTTTTATAATATTTGCCTATTTCATGACTACTTCTGTAGATAACAGAGTAGTAAAATGGATGCTGAACTGTTCTTACATACCCTGTCTCCAGATGTCTACAGTAAGAACTTGCTTATAATAGGAAAGAGTTGTGATTCCTGGAAGAAGAAAGGAATCACATTGATTTAATAATTTGTTACCTTTCCAAAAAAGCAAAGCTATTTGGGGAGAATGTGAGAGGAAGCATCATCCATGGGGAGAAAGGATTCAAATTATCAAAATAATTTTAGTAGGTGATATACTCCAAGTTGAAACTAGCCTGTAAAATGCACTGACACTATTTTCAGCAGCACACTTTTAACTACAGCTATAAAACATATTTATTTTTGTCTAAGGAGCATTTCTCTAGTTGGTTAATTTTTGTGAGCCTTTCATTTATACAGTAGGTCATCCTCCCAGACAAGCTTTCTGCTGGCCCTGGAGCTCCAAAGGAGCATTTGATTCTCCGCATGGACCCTGTCCTCTACCTCTGTTCCTTACTAGCCCAATTAGCCTTGTACTGCATTGTTGTCAGTAGCCTAACTACCTTGGAGCCATAAGATAAAAGTTTCTCTTTCCCAACTACTCTATTCATCAGGAATCTGGCTCAGGCAAGGTTTGTAAAACCTGCAATGATGGACCCTCCTACTCAATTGATTTCTGATCCCTAATGAACCATAGGCTGATGGACAATTATTCATCTTGCTGAGACGTGGGGATTTTTAAAGGCAGGGTACTTGGGAGCTTGTAAATCTATGTGCTTTGTTACTGAACATTAGCTATAATTTTTGACATAGGAAGTGTTATAACATTAACTGTTAAGCATCAGACTATCTCACTGATGGTAAAATCTGTTTCTAAACCTCTCAGACGCTTCGTTATTTACTCATGATAAACACGTAACAATGAGTTTTATCAATCTGGTGCATTTAGGAAAAGTTACAAGTCCCCCTGAAATACACTACTATAGAATTTGACGTTAATAGCTTGAAGCAGTTGAGTGCTGCTATTGTGAATTGTACTGTGTTGGACTATAACTCAGATAGATACAATTAAAAAAGAGTATGATTATTGCTCTTACTGTACTGTGTTATGACTGCTATGAAGTGCTTCAGCAACCTCAGTTAGTGCTTTTTAAGCAGAGATTTGCTACACTGAGCACATTAAATCTTATCCCTGATGTGTTGATGAGGATACTGACCAAAATATTAGAAAAATAATCTATTCCTATACTTAAGCACGCTAATAATTAGACAGCTAAATTTGTTATCCCCAGGGTCATAAAACTCATCTGGGAAATAAATTATTAAAATCTCTCAGTTTGTAAAGTGTAAGGTATGTGATACATGCTGCTTTCTAAAGAAATGGCTTGAAAAACGGCTGTCTGATCTTTAACTCCACTTAGCTTGTTGATCATTTACAACCAAAAATGTGATTAAAAAAAAAAGACAACTCATACCAGTGATTTTGGTTCTGGTTTGAGCTGTTGGCCTGTAAAGCACTGTTAGAATGGGTAAACAAATGTATAACTACAGAAGCTGTGTTGTAAACTGATTAAGGTAACAATAACAAAAACCTAGCAAGATGGTTCATCAGCATACTTTTGAATCTGCATATGAATAGAAATATTTGCCCACCTTATCTTCTGAGAAGTGGGTCAGATGATCTGATTTATAAGTAGTTTGAGAAAACATTATTATTTGTCTTTGTAGATGGTAGAGACAAACAGAAAAGTGGTTGGGGTTTTTTTCTTTCATTTTCCAGTTTCTGTCCCATTTTTATCTTCTAACCATCTGTCACAATTCCTATAGAGTCTAAAATGATTTGCCTCATAGTTTTACTCTCCTCCTTGAAACCCCTTGTGCTCTTTTTCCCATTTTCCTTTAACAACATTCCTGCAGACCTGAAACAGTCCAATTTTCTAAGATTGGGTGCATTCTTCTTATAGAGAGTGCATTGTATTTAAAAGTCTGAACGTGTCTTCATTTATGCTCTTACAAAACCATTATGGCTATTGCTATTTTTCAATTATTTATAGGGGCCCCTACAGATGGGTCTTGTGAAATGTAAATAGAGAAGTCAGTGATCCTTCACTAGGAACACTGATTTTAAACTAAAATATGAGTTAATGAGGAATGTAGCAGTAATGGAAGAAAAAAAAAGAATGGAAGGTGGGAGCAACAAAATGAACACTTATCTTTGGGTTGGTATGGAACTTACCTTGGAAATATGCATGAAAAGTGTTATTGAATCATCATTTCAACCACCTGTTCTTACCCATTTTCTAGGTTTATCAAAATCTGTCTTAAAAGTAATGGACATAAAACCTACTGCTTCTAGTTCGTCCAGCCTTGTACTCCTTTAATGCACAACCTTGTGTTTATTTTGCATCTTCTGAACTTCTCCATGGCAAATTGTGCTTGTCACATTTGTCCTTGTGTTGACACCATCCTTTAGTGTATGATCCCCATCTTTGGTGCTGTATCCTCAGCACAGCTGCATCAGCCCCCAGTATTCTCTTTGCTGTGGTAAGGAAAAGACCTTTTCTTCATTTTTAGCATAGGGTCTATTTTCCCACCATTGTCTTCTGCTAGTCCTTCTCTGGAGCTGTGCTTACTCTTCCAGGTGAATCAATACTTCTGCACTTGTCAGAGATGCTTTTCCTGAAAAAAAAACACTTTAAATCTCAACTTTGCCTGGTAGTCAAAAGAAGCACTCCCCTTACCCATTACCACCCCTTTGTTATTTCTCATTGCCTCTCTTAGACCATGAGTGGGCTGGCACAGACCCATGTGCAGCCACATATGGGCAAGAAGACAGCTCTGTTTGGGCTGAAAACTACAAAATTGTATGAGGAATGGGGAAACTGGCTTGCACAAAGAAAAGGAAACAAGAAAAAACTGTGTCCAAACTGCAGACTAATTTTTAAAGACGTTTAGGAAGTTTTATTAATATTTGTAAAGGATTCTGATTTTGGATGTTAGTTTTATCTTTTTGGGGGGGGTGGGGGGGGGTGGGGGCGGTGTTTGGTTGGTTGGTTTTTTCCATCCTGATCTTGGTAATTTTCAAAAACTTTTACATTTCTGTCTTTCATCCAGGCTCTGAAATGGAAGCACTGAAATGGCAGGGCAGAGAGCAAGAGAAAGTTGCTTTCAGAAAATGGAAATTTCTGCTTGAAGTTTTTGAGCTCAGACCTCCAAAGTTTGAAAATGCCATTTAAAAAGAGACTGCTGTTCATATCAGCTCTTTCAGCTTTTTGAAGTGTACCACTTGCTGCTTTGTCTCTTTAAAACACTCTCAATTTTTTTATGTTATTGGGACTGGAGGGTAAATGGCAATTGCAGTTCCAGTAGTCACTGGTGTACTCCCTAAGATTCCCAGAAGATCATGTTGTATCATGAGAAATAACTGTCGGGTGTCCTGAATGACATGGTGTCTAGCCTCTTGTGTATGACAACTTCCATCCAGTAATCTCTGCCTGCGTAGGGTATAAATATGTTGTCAGCTCTAACCCTCAGACTGGGATCAAGCTGTGCTACTCAACCTCATCACTTTTTTTTTTTTTTTTAAGCCTTCTGTTTCTGATGATTCTGGAAAATGAAGGGGTTTTAGCAACTACTGTGCCACAGGTGGAAAGGGGTTTCTTTTAGTTTTAGGATCACTTTATGTTCTTAACTCTGTCTAGAACTGTAGGTAAATAATAGCAGACAACCTAACCTGCTTGTTTTCACCTCTGAGAATGTGGCTGGCACTGAAGGTCAGGAGTTACAAGGAAAGCCCAGGATACTCATGATAGATAATCAGCAGATTTAAAGAAAATATTTAGGGGACTAAAAGCACTCTTCAAAAGGTAGCATTGATCACTGTCCCTTAGCACCTAACTTACCATCAAACAGGCCTGTAACAGCCCCTTTATGACAAATATTCTGTATTTACTTGTGATGTGAGAGAGAAAATGTCCTTTTGGTCTCTGAATATTTTGCAGAGCATCATCACGGATTTTGATGCCCTGTACAAACTACTGCTTCCTGAGTTTCCCAAATGTGCTTTCCAGCATTGCTTTTTTCCCTGAGATCTCAGCCTGTAAGATCATACTATTTCTGTTATTCTGTTTTTTATTGCTGTATGACAGCCTGCTCCCTGACGAAGCCAGGCCAGCTCTCACCACCAGACTCTGGTGAGTGGAAATGAGGACAGCTTCTGTCACTTTGATCTTACGCTTAATAGCAGAGACCATGGCATTATTGACAGCTGCAATACCTTTAGCTTCTGCTGGGATATGCTGAGGTGAATTGAGTCTGAAATAGTGCAAGGAAATCTGTTCCCGGCCCTCAAGAGCATTTATTTGCTGGCAGCAGGATTTTGACTCTTCCTTGCCCACCACTTGATACCAGGCTGGGGATGGACAGTGTGAGAAAGGGGAATGGGACATATATTGTCATTGGAAACCAGAGCTACCTGATAGTGCTTTTTGGGCATCACTGGTTGGTGGGGAATGTGAGGATTTCTCCCCATAGGGGGAAACTGAGCAGCCCGGAGGCTGCTGTCATCTGTGCTAAGGGTCATGTATTTGGAGGGGAAGGATGAGAGGTTGTCTTTGCTTCTCGTCTTCAGCTACTCAGTCTGGCCTCGGTTTTAAAAAGTATAATGCTCTTTCAAAGGGAATTTCTTTCACTGGAATCAGGCTTATAGATCTGCTGAAAATAGAAAATGCGCAAGCAGAAAATACAAGCAATAAGAGCCTTTTATTTATTTTCAATTTTTCCTTCTCCTTTTAAAGGTTAAGTAGCTTCACTGTCAGTTCAGGTTGTGATGTGCGTGCTGAAAATTATATCTGTTCCTAATAACCAAACTTGCAAACCAAGGGTGATTGTTCTTCTCCCAAGTGCAAAGAGAATAACTATTTTGTAGAACAGATAACCTAACAAGTGAGAGAAACTAATGCTTCACTAACCATCATTAACCACAGCCATAAGTACATTTTGGAGTTAATTTTATAGGATATGTTACTTTTTTCTTTTTTCCTTTGAAATATAAAAAATGAAAATTTCTTTGAAAACTGAGCTTCAGACCATCCTGATGGGAATTCAATATCCATGGGAATTGGTGGGTGGAGAACTGAATTAAAGGTCCCAGTTAGGGAGAACTGGATTGAAGCTAACCTGAAACGGGAGATTTGGTGGCACTGGATATGAGGATGCCAGGATCAGCAAAAGGCCAGTTAGAGGTGCAGTGAAGATTAAAATAGTAATTGCGTGTACATGGTAAAGATGGAATGCCTAGAGTACCTGAAAAAGAGAGATATCATTGCCTAGTTATTTACTAATTCAATGTTGAAGAGTTTTACCGTACATTTCTAGATCAGCATAATTTTCCTCCTTCTCCCATCTGACACAGTCTCAACACTCACTCTCAGCTGTGGCTCCCTTCCTCTCTCATTCTTCCACCATCTGCTCTGCGTGCTTTCCCATAAATTCCTGACTTGGACTCAATTCCCCAGCTCTGAACTTATCTATCTCGGCGTTAGACACTGGAGCCATCAGAAAGGCATCTGAGAACTTTCTGTGTAAAATGAATTGCAATGGCTAAAACATCCAGAGGAGTTTGTGAGGTCTCTGGATGGGTCAGAACTTAGTTTCTTGTTTATTTTGAGGAGGGTTGTTTTGTGGTATGGGAGGACAAGAGAGGTGTCAGGAGTTAACAGAAGTTTACATGATGAATGTTTTCATATTTTGAATGTTATTCCCAGAGTGAAACTTTTTTTTTAAGGTTTGGATAGAGAAGATTAAAAATAATGATATAACTATTACTAAGTGCTCATTCTTATTACAGTTAAAATGATAATGTTTTCTTTTTCAGCCATTGTTTTCTACTTTTTAGGAAAAGTCTTATTTCTTACAGAGGCTATTCGCCCCTGCCCTGCTCCCCGGTAAAAAAAAAAAAAAAAAAAAGTATTTTATAAGTTTTATGATTTAGTTTCTGAACCTGACTATCTCTGTTTTGAAAGGTTTGTATTTTTCCTTTAAATAACTATCAAATTAGAGGACAACTAGTAAAATACATTTTGAGCAAATATAAAGAATAATTAATGTTATTCATTTGGTGAAGAGCATCCAGAGGGTGGTAATATTAGGAATGGTGATCCTTTCAAGTACATTGTGCATCTCTACTTCAGAAGTTTTCTGAAATCCAGGGAAGTTCACTCCTGACCTCTTCAAGCTCTGCTATTGATGGGGGCTGCTCTAGGAATGATCACGTTCTCATGACAGTTGCCATGAGGCACCTCTAACTCTTTGAATGTTGAATGTGGTTGGATTCTGCTCTGAATCAGTGCATATTAAGTCGCTCTTTGTTCCCACAAAGTAAAAAGAAAAGAAAGGCTGATGTCAGTGAAAGCAGATCATGCCTAGTTTACAGTAACTCAGTGATGCGTTGATTTTTCTTCTTTTCAAAAAGTATTAAAATGGTAAAGGCAAATTTTACTATAATTGGAATCAAAGAATTGTTTAGCTTGGAGAAGACCTTCAAGATTATCAGGTCCAACCATTAACCCAGCACTGCCAAGTCCACCACTAAACCATGTCCCTCAGCACCACATGTACAAGTCTTTTCAATCCCTGGGCAGCCTGGTCCATGGCTTGAAAACCCTTGTGGGGAATAAATTTTTCCTAATATACAACCTAAACCTTCCCTGGAGCAACTTGAGGCCATTTCCTCTTGTCCTATTATTGCTTACTCCTTGGGAGAAGAGGTTGACCCCCATCTGGCTACAGCCTCCTTTCTGGGAGTTGTCAAGAGTGAGAAGGTCTCTCCTGAGCTTCCTTTTCTCCAGGTAAAACAAACCCAGGTTGCTCAGCTGCTCTTCACAAAACTTGTGCTCTAGACCCTTTCCTGGCTTCGTTGCCCTTCTCTGGCCACCCTCCAGCACCTTAGTGTCCTTCTTGGTGTGAGGGGACCAAAACTGAACCCAGGATTTGAGGGGCAGGCTTCCCAGTGCACAGTCCAGGGGGACAATCCCTGCCCTCATCCTGCTGGCCACACTAGTGCTGCTACAAGCCAATTAAGGCAGAATGGAATTGCATAGCTTTGTACAACCTTGACTTCTCTAATATCCCTCACTGCACGGGGCTAGGTAGCCCAGGCATCCCCAAACTGTTGGTGGGATGACGGAGAACAGCTAGCCAATCAAATTAGAGAATATTAAAAATGTCAAGAGAATGCAAAGGACAGAGGTGATTTATGCAGCCTTCAGGCATTGCAATGCCAATAGCTCATTGCTGTGATGAGGGCTGAAGTAGGAATGTGAACTGGCCCAATGTCTATCCATGTTTCTGGTAACAACCGCAAGGAGAGACAGCCCAGGGCATACTTAACCCTTGCTGAAGTGCCAGAGAGGCAGCTCTTCATCAGCATTTGTATCTCCAGGGCTGACCTCAGTGTTACTGACACCTATTGCTTTCTCAGCTGATGTAAAGAGGTTTCTGCAATAAATAGGACTTGTCCACCATATGATCCTCTTTAGAGTATATCATAAGTATCTCTGTATTTTCGAGGCAGGTTTGCAATGTGATCTGGTTTATTAAATTCAACAGCAGTCCTATTCTTACGATTGAACAACTGGTCATTTTAGGGAAAAAAAGAAAGTAAATTAAAACGATTGTAGAAATCATCAAACTTTCCAACCTCAGGGTCCTCCCGTGCCAATTCTCAGTGCCCAGCAAACTGACTGAGCTCCGGCTGCAGCTATGCCATCATATGGTCATCCTACTGAATTTTATTCCTCTACTTGTCAGGCTGCTTAGGAAACCTGTAGATACTTTTTAAATGGGAGTTTCTTAACCTTCTCTTGTATGTGGTTCTATGATACACTCAGAGACAGCGCAGTAGAAATATCCTTGCCGAGGGAAACCAAGCTAATAAACAGGAGTTATATGAACATTACTAACTTTCAAAATAATAATAGACTTTTTGATTTGTGAAATGGAAAAATAACTAGATAACTAG
>JAVSBS010007773.1:0-45734 GCA_033124195.1 Coracias cyanogaster | reverse complement strand
AGATGTGTGTACCTAAAAATAACTCAACTGAAGGAATAATCAAACTCTCCCCAAATAATCTTTATATCAAAAGCTTCAGTCTATCCTTATTTCAACTCTGCAAGCAATATATGTGCATCACCACACGTCCAGAAGATCGTGAAACAGGCGTGTTTTGCCTGGATAAAACGAGCTATCAGATACAGAAAAAAAATTGTTCTGGAATTGATCTTTTTTGGCTTCTGTGAGCAAGAAACAAGGTTATATTAATTTTAGAACCATCTGAGCTTTGGGCACTGACTTTCATTGGCTAAGATGTTAATATTTTATGTGGGCCTAAAGCATGCCCAATTAAAGTGAGATCAGAAACGTCCACAAGTATATTCAAAGAGAAGTATTAGAGTTTTAGACAGTGCCATAAATTCATGCACCAAAAAGCTACAGAGGAATAATGTTAAGGGTCTGGCAAATAAAGAAATAAATAAAAGCTTGGAATGTCATTCCTGCAGCTCAGGCAAGTCCCATGGTGTGAAAGCAAGCCTTGCTATAAATCCTTTGAAATAATTACCACACATGAATGCACTGGGGCAGTAGCTGATTTACAGGGTGGGTGACATTGGCATTGCACACCCCTGGTACCAGAGGACAGAGCCAAGCCCTAAAACAGACCTCAAAATGTGGGTATCAGATAGAAAGTAGTTATTCCTCTTTGGGGATGCCACACTTGCTTAGCACCTGCATCAGAGCTCAAGATGTGAAGTGGCTGTGGAAATTATAACATATTGACCATATAATCACCTCTCCCAGACTAGGATTCTTGTAATTTCTAATACCTCCAAATTTTTGAAAGCTCCTCTTTGATTTCTTGAGGTGTACAAGAGTTAACCTGGGTGTGCTGCAAATGTCTTACTCTCTGAAGGGTTTTTGTGAACCCTTGCACCATTGCAGAGTCTTTATTTTTTATTAAAGCTGCAATGTGAAAGGCTCTGGAAATGTCTGGATTGGGTGGAAAGGCTGCCCAGGGCAGTGGTGGAGTCACATCCCCGGAGGTATTCAAAAGACTTGTAGATGTGGTGCTGAGGGACATGGTTTAGTGGTGACCTGGCAGTGCCAGATTAATGGTTGGATTTGATGATCTTAAAGATCTCTTTCAACCAGAACAATTCTATAATTCTCTGAAAATAGTTTTATAATCATCGCTAGTTCATGTAATGCCTGTTAATAAATTCCTTACTATCAATGCTGCCCAACCTCTTTCACCCAAGGAGGTCACTTCCATCCCTACCTGGAGGTCGTACCTGCATTCATTTGGCTGCAATGCCACCCTATACTCAGGTTTCATCACTTGATTTTGAGTCTCAGCCACCAGCTTGCTCCTGAAACCTGTCTCACCAGTTTTCTCTGCTTTTGCTACTGAACTAATTTAGGGGTAACTTTATCCTGTCTGTACAGACCTGCTCTTGCAAAGAGCAGATTTTAAAAGTATTAAATGTTTGATCTAAAAATTATTCTGCTATTGTCTGCATGTGTCCATACATCTATGTCTCTGTTTAAGACTGGAAACAGTTGCTGGACTTTCTACAAAAAACATATTTTCAACTGTCCAAATAAAAAAAGCTGTATATTGTTTTTGGTCCCTCATGCAGTTTTGTGAGTGATACAGATATTTAATAAGTTCCTGTCTGCATTCTGGCAGGCAGAACTTATACATTCTGTGATAAAGCAGACTCTGGGATCAGGAGCTGATCCAGATTTCAGGTGCAGCAGGAGCACATCTCTTCACAATGCTCCACTGCAGCCCAAACTCTTAAATAATTATATTTTTAAGGACTATTTGGTGTCTCCAGCCTGGAATAAATCTGTAAGGGTAGAAAGAAGTCTCCCTTGCCAGTTCTGTGTGACCTAAATACATCAAAATGTATTGTCATTTGGAATTTTTTTTTGCTTGATGTTTTGGTTTGTTGGGGTTTTTTTGTTTTGTGAACTTCCACTTTTGGGATGAAAACCCCTGGATGCCGAATGTCAACACAGAGCAAACTTATGTGGATTAACTAGAGACAGTTGAGCCACTTTAGATGAAATAAGAACCAGAACTGATTTCCCCCCACACATACTTCTTTCTTTATTTCTGCATTCCTCAAACCAAACAAACTTTTCTGAGGTTTATGAAAGTTTTGAGAACTTTTTGTGTTTGTTTTACGAATTTTCATATGCCTTAGCACTTCCTGGTTGTGCTCTGGGTCTGGAAAGAGAAAAGCAAAACAGTCCATAAAGAAATGCCTGGTATTTTTTGGTAACCCTCGAGGGAACACTTCCTTTCAAATATTCAGCATGTTCTGCATCCATGGTTGGCTCAGCATCACAGAACTGGTGATTATTCTTAGACATCGGTAAAGATTGAATATTACCTGCACTTGAATATTTATTGGCTCATTATCATGCCTATATGAATTAGTATGGAGTTAAGGAATCTCTTAGGCCTCATGAAAGGTAAAATTATATTTGTGTAGAATTTATATTTACCTTTGTTACAGAAAAAGAAACACCAGTTCCTAATTAACAGAATGCCTTGGAAGCAGATTTGCTGAAATTTTCTGAGCACACACTCTTAGGTCTGCTCATCTGAGGCTTTTTGTAGTCACAGACCTTGGGTGAGCTTGTTTAACTTGGGAGGTGGTGTAAAGAAACTTTTGAGAGTACTTTTTCCAGAGTGCGAGTATTCTTAGCTATATACAAACAATAATGATTACTTCCACATTTTGCTTCTAGATTTTGGTTTCATTAGATGTGCAAAGTTGGTAGTAAAAAGTGGGGAGTTACCCTTCAAGCCTCTCTAGCTTCTTGTCTGTACTTAGAAAAAATGACATTCATTGTAAGACTGAATATATTCCATGTATTTTATGCAGTCAAACAAACTCAGTTACTAACTACCTGAGTCAATTCTGCGTAATTTATGTAGGGCTGAAACGCTTGTGTCCTATTACCAATCCCTTGAGCTATGCAGTCCCTACAGAGGAAAATTATTGTATTTTTCCATCCCCTGTCTTCTCACATGAGCAGAGAAAGGAGGACAGAGGAATGATGTGACATTCATGTCTGTTTTCATGTATCAAAGCAAAGCTGTGAGGTCCAATTTTAGTCTCTTTTTACCCCTAACCATGTCACAGGGCCTTCAGTAAATAATAAATACAATTTGCAATTGTTTGGAATGCAAAAAGGTTTGAAGTTTGAGTGGTCTGCTCGCTCCCCAAGTACTGAGATTTCCTCTACATTGATGGTGTTCTGCTCATCTGCAGCGCTCATGAGCCTCCTTTAAGGTCTAATCCTGGCCTGAATTCCTTTCAACATCCAGACCAAAGATTTGTGCTTTGCTTAGGTGGTTCAGCATACAAACTCACCTTTCCTCAAGGACTTCAGGATCTTCAGATGCAGGGTCTTGCACGTCTTTGCCACACACAGCTAAGGGAGGAACACAGTAGATCTGCTCCTGTTGTGTTAATAACCAACGGAAAGGACTGAAAGAAAATATGTGAAAGTTCCTACTTCTTGCAAATTTCTATCATGGCTTAAACCACCACTTTAGCTTCTTTGGTCTCATAGGTTATAATTTCCTGTTATCAGGGTAAGGATGTTCTAAACAGCTTTTTGCAGATGATTAGGTATTTGCTGATCATTCAGGACAATTTACAAAGATAAATATATGTTAAATGGGTTTCTTGTTAAAACCAATGTAGTAGTAACCCCTCGAGGCCAGACAGTAATTACTCCTAATAACAAATTAAAGCATTACCTACTTCTTTTCCGTTTTTCATTTTGAAGAGGAAATTACCTTACAGAACTGAATGTATTCAAAACTACAGATTCAATTTTTTTTATAAAACCACTAAAAAAAAACCAAAACAACTATGGAGGGAGTGAAATGCTCAGAGAGAAGGATGGTCTCAAGCAAATGTATTTTTGTAGTAACTGTAGATTTTGAGGACCTCATCATGTTCTGAGTCTGGCCATACCTCTGCTCATTCCCTAAGCACAGCTAGTGGTGTGGCTCCATCCAGGGCTGGTCTGTAGGTCATGGCTCAGAGCATCCACCACTGACCCCCCGCCATCATCTGAACCAGGCATCTGAGCTCTTCCCTGGGGACCTCTCCCCAGTGGTATCTGCCTGTGGATGTGTGTTTGCATGGAGGGTACGGATGAAAAACGTGTCTTCCTGAAATGGAAGTAATGACTAATTCTGTCTAAATAAATGGGCAGAGACCGTCAGAAGTATTTAGGTACTCACTAAATTTAGTTAGTGGTATCAGCAGGAATTACTTATCTACACTCTAAATTATCCAGCTATTTATTTTTTTTTCATCTGGTAGGAAAAAAAGGGATTTTAAAACAATTGTTGACAGACGTGACCTCAGGTCAAGGTTTGTTGTTTTCAGCAATCTGCCCTCCTTCAAGTACTGCTTAGTCCTCAAGTTTTACCTTTCTTCCTCCTAAAACTTCCTCTTCTCTTCAGAAGGATATTTATTTTAAACCTACCATAGATTTCTTCTTGCTTCTTTTGCTTTTTGATCCAAATCAAAATGTAGGCTTGGCTGGAAACAGCTCAGCCATTGGCTCTTAATTACCCTGAAAATGTTTGCTACATGGTGGTTGTGTTGCATCCTCTTTTGCCTAGTTGCTTTTATAGAATCATAGAATGGTTTGGGATGGAGGGTACCCTAAAGATCATCTAGTACCAGATTTACCAAATATGTTCTGGCTGTAAATATAATCACTCTCAAAGCAATGTACTGTATTCATAAATTATTACAGAAGAGCTGTAGACTTCAGTGAGCCTCTACAAGCTTCTCTGCCCATAGTTCCGTTGTTGACTTGGGGATTTCTGGGATACAAGAATGGCAGGTCCTCTGGTCTTAGAATCTCAGAATGGTAGGGATTCAAAGGGACCTCTGGAGATCTTCTACTCCAACCCCCCTGCCAAACAGGTTCACCTAGAGCAGGTTGAAAAGGAACATGTCCAGGCAGGTTTTGAAAGTCTCTGGCCTTTAGATATTTATAAGCATTGACAAGATTCCCTCTCAATCTTCTCTTCTCCAGGCTAAACAGACCCAGGTCTCTCAGCCTTTCCTCGTAAGAGAGATGTTTGAGTCCCCTCATCATTTTTTTAGCTCTCCATTGGACTCTTATCAGTAGTTGCCTGTCTGTCTTGAGCTGGGGAGCCCAGAACTGGACACAGTACTCCAGATGTGGCCTCCCTGGGCCAGAGCAGAGAGGGAGGAGAACCTTCTTCGACCTGCTAGTCATACTTTAATGCACCCCAGGAGACCATTGGCCTTCTTGGCTACAAGAGGACACTGCTGGCTCATAATGAGCTTGTCCACCAGGACTTCCAGGTCCTTCTGCATTAGTGAGTAAACTGTGTATGAAAACAGACTTTCCAAATCTTTGGAGCTTTTCTGGTTGTTAGAATAAATGTCTGAGACTTAGTGGCTGGGGCACATTTTACAGCTCTCATATTTTTATAATTTATACTGCAAAACAGGGCAGTGCAGACCTCATGGTAAATCAGGGACAATGTGTTTCATACACTTCCTCCCAAGTAAAGATGACTTTGGATCATCTAGTTCACGTATGTATAACAACTATTTCAGATGTTTTTGAAGACTCTATAGGATTTGTATGAGTAAGACATTTTTTTAATGAGTTTCTGTCTTTTCACTTAAAAAACATTTTCTATCTGGGTCTTGCCATCTGTTTGCATAGCTGTCTTGCTAGACACTCACTTTAAGCAAATCACTGTGGCTTCTGAACCCAATCGTATTTCTCTAGCTCTGTCAGAAACTGTCCTAAGTTTGGCCAAAAGTTGGGCAAAAATCTGTGTGCCTGGAGGTCTTTAATACCTAATACATCACTGTATACTCCCTAAGGTGCACCATGCTATGTGTGATAAGAAGCTTGGCTTATAATACATAAACACTAAGTTAGATTCAGTTTATCAACTATGGAAGTTCTTAAATAGTTACTTTTTTTTTTTCCCTCTCATTGAAGTTTTTGTAGAGCTGAGGTCTTTCCAAAAGCAGAGCCACTTGGTTCTCATGAGCTCTCCATGTGGATGCATCACAGTATGCACCTGGCTGTGAAATAAATGGTAATTTCTCACAAGTGTTGTTTGGTGACTAGCAATATTTTCATTTGTATAGCACAACATACTATCTCTCACATATAATCTGTCAGGACAAAGACTATGTAGCAACTGTTTGGGATCTACTTTTTAATATTGTCTCTACCTTCTAAGTGTGGAAATAAAGATGCTGGCTAAAAAGTTTGTGCCAGAGTTGGAAACACAGTTTTCCATCTCACAAAGTCTTGATTTTTTTTAACTGCAAGATCCTCAGAAGTAATTTGCCCCTTTCTGAAATAATAGTGTTTTGAAGGATTCTTTAGAAAGCAATTAGAAATATGCTGGCGTATCTGGCCAGTTCTTCCTAGGTTAACTGCAGCATAACCTGTATTAATGAATTACATCGTTTTGATCAAAAAGTCCAGATGAATATGTGTTCATGTGTTACACAATTAGTTATTTTCTCAGTTTGTCTTCAAATGTACCATTTTGTTTGCGAATATTGCAGATATATGTCACTCATTATTGATAGATTTGTCTGACTTCCTGTCAAATCTATGTACATTGACAAAAATCTATTTTGTTGTTTTTGTCACAGAAATCTATACTGGCATTTTTCCCCATGGAGATTTGGCTAGTCATTGTCAGCATGAGGTGCCAGCTAGAGCTTTTACTGTTTTTATTGTGCCAGCTGCTTTCTTGGCTTCAAATCCTTTGGTTCAGATTGTAAATGGGGGCGAGACATCCGTATCTAGCCAGCGTGCTCGATGGAATATGACAGGGACTTGATTTTTTATTTCTTGCTGCCTTTCTTAGTATTAGTAGGAGATGACAAGGATGGCTTTATCTTCTGACCAGCAGAGACGGTGAAGGAATGGGGAAAGAGAGACAGAGCGTGCACATACGTAGGCTGTGGGAAATGTTAAAATACAAATTTAAAGCTGCTCATTCCTACTGGGTTACTATTTTTGTTGTTGTTGAGGATCTCTGAGGAGATCTTGGAGTTCAGGAAAAATAATTTCCAAACCTTTTGGCTAATATTAATTTAGGATTGTTACATTCTTTTCATAATAGTTTTGGCCTAAATTATGGTAGCTGAGCACACACCCTCTGAGAAATCACGTCTTTCTGAGGTGTCTGTAGTTTGCTTAGAGATGTCCAGAGTCACCAGCTAGTTTGACAGTGTAGGATTTAGTTAATAAATAGTTAATGTTTTAAGCCAGATTTGGGGTTTTTTTTTAAGCATTGGCAACTTCTGCAATTTTAGCACAAGTCTTGTGATATTTGCTATTTTCCCTAATGCCCCAATGGCTGGAGTAAGGTTGTTAGTCTGAAAATGTAGTCCTTTAACAAGTATGTTTCCAGCCCACTAAGAAAAAGCTTAAAAACATGAATCTAGTTACAGGAGAATAGTTAAACCCAACACAGCTCTTGTCTCTTGAACTGCCATGATTTTAAAGCCAATCTTTTGTCTTTCTGGATTCTGGCTCATGATTTTTTAAATACTTAGAGCTGGCATTCTGTTTGCATTACGCTGTTTTCATTTTTGATAGCAGGCTCGTGACAGTCACCCAATCTGAATAACTGGGCCATACATTACATTAGAAATCCATAGGAAGGCAGGACCCTGTCCTCTCCATTGAATGTGCAGGATGCCAAGGCAAAGGCCTCTGCTGACACCATGTGTCCCCATGCACTTTAGTGTGTGACTGGAGGGTGCAAGTAGTCTGATCTTGTTCTCCACAAGCCATCAAAGCAACTGCAGCACATGTAGGCCCAACTGAGTTGGTTTTAATTCAGCTTGCAGGTGTGCTGAGAGCAGTGGAGCCATATCAGCATGGACTTAGGCTCAGGGCAACTGCCTGAGAAGATGCCCAGGGTCCCAAGCAGGCTTGTACATCCCGCAATGAAGCCCACTGCTGCCACAGCTATTTCACTGCTGGTGCCCAAAGTATCTTGATTAATCTTGGATAAATAGGCAAATTTGGCCTTGCTGATCTTTTAAATCCTTGCATTTTCAAAGTGCCAGTTCACTGTAAATCACAGACATTCTCCATTTTCTTTATTTGATTCCAGAAAACTGTCTCTGTACTAAAAACATGTCTTTGAAAAATGCTCGTGTATCCTGCTGTCCTCTTCTACTTGGGGTGATTGCATAATTAACCTGGCCAAGTATCAACCATACAAGAGTTGAATGCATCCCAAGTTCAGTTGGGGAGGTTTTTACCATAAGAATGTGCCTGTCCTGAGACTAAAACACAGGTTAGATTTCCAAGTTTCTGAATATTGCTCAATGAAAGAAGAATATGTTGCCCATGAGAAGAGAAAAAAAAAAAGAAATTGGTGGTGTAATCTATAATCAAAAGCCCTAATGGGCACAAAACACTTTAGAACAAAGGTTTGCTGAATCTGCAAGGATATTAAAAGTGTTAAAGTCTGAACAAAGAAACATTCTTATTTACTAAGTTTAAGGAGGTTGCTAAAGCACAGATAAAAAGCTCATAGGGCAGACAAAGCTCTCTGAATCCTTTTTCTTTTCCTGCAGTCAGATATGAACATATGATACATGAATATTTATCAGAACTGCAGATAACTAGTAACTACAGTTGGATTTAAACTCAGCAAACCATGGCTTGCAGTTTGTGTTCACAGGGGCTTCATGCAAATATATTTTCCTTTTTTGGCTTTTTTTTTTTTTTTTTTTTTTGTACTTCATATATGCAGGCTTGTCTCCCCTAAGCTGTCTTTTGATTCTAACTGAATGAGCCTAAAAATACAGCTTAGATCTTCAATACAAAACATCCAGTGCATATCAACTAAGGTCTGACAAGGTTTTCTACACTCACGGTTGACAAGACTGAGTTTCAAGCTATATGTAGTCAAATCCAGAAATCTCCCGTTTTAGACCTGGCTTGCTTGTAACTCTGCTCAGGTTATGTTGAAACATTTATGAACCTCCCAGAGCCTCGTCTTGCTTCAGTTTTGTAACAGTGTCTGCAAGCCAGTGACGCAATGGCAGTTTCACACTCGTGCAGTTGCAACTTGATCATCTGCTACCCGTGATTTGAACAGCAGAAAATTGGAGATTCTTCAGAGAAAAAGGGCAACCTGTTTTATTCCCATCCCTAGACACAGGTAGAG
This sequence comes from Coracias cyanogaster, assembly GCA_033124195.1. Lineage (NCBI taxonomy): Eukaryota > Metazoa > Chordata > Aves > Coraciiformes > Coraciidae > Coracias > Coracias cyanogaster. The sequence goes on along the minus strand of JAVSBS010007773.1, from coordinate 36,499 downwards.
CAGTAGATGGTAATTATCAGAAAGCAGCTATGCCCTTGTTCTTCTCTCATGTGCTTGTGTACGCAGTGTGTGCACCAGCATCTTGTGAATGGCTCTGGAAAAGATGTGGTGTGAAAAGACAGATAGGAGCATCAGAGATGCTGGTTGCAACAGGCACCCTTGACAGTGAGAGGTGAGGACTCACCCATTTCATAGGGTCATAGGATGGCTTGGGTTGGAAAGGACCTTAAAGATCATCTAGTTCCAACCCCCGTGCCATAGAGGGGACACCTCCCACTAGACCAGGTTGCTCAAAGCCCTGTCCAACCTGGTCTTGAACACTTCCAGGCACGGGGCATCCACAACTTCTCTGGGCAACCTGTTCTGGTATCTCACCACCCTTATGGTGAAGAACTTCTTCCTAATAGCTAACCTAAATCTACTCTCTTTCGATTTAAAACCATTGCCCCTCATTTCGGTTGTGAATGACCATGCACTGACAAAGCTTTCACATGGCCCAGCCTCATTCAAACACTAAAAGCTATGAATGCAAGAAGCGGAGGCTGGAGTACAAGGTGTGGCACTCCTTTTACCTAGTTTTCCATTGGGGTATGTTGCAGTAATCTCTTTCTCCTTGTGTTTCAGACAGATTTGCAGAATTGTGGCAGAGGGCAAGACAGTGCAGGCGAGAGGTTAAAGCAAGAGAGCAGGAGTCAGTAGGTCTGCAGGGCTTTACTCCACTGCTGCCAGACTGCTCTTATTAAAGATTAGCAAGTGATCTTCAACTACTAATGTAAGAAAGGCTCTCCTGGGCCAAACCAAAATTCCCTCTAGCCCAGTACCCTGTCTCTGACAGTGGGTAGTTTGGGAAGCTGTGTAAGAATAGGACATTGGTAAGAATTCCTGGCTTTTTGTAAGTTGTGTTTTAGGGACTGTCTGAGTTTGTGGCTGTTGGGGGACAATTGAATTTCTGGGTGGATCATCTCTAAGCTTGTGTAATCCTTTATTGAGTTCACCAATGCCTTTTGCCACTTTGTTTCTTAATCTTAGTTTACTCAAGTGTAACGCAGGTTAATTGTTCTTTTGGAGTCTCCTTGTTTTCCTCAGTCCCTGAGCAAAAAAGGCAGAAATGTGAGACAAAAATTATTCCCCTATTACGGGAACATGTCTTTTTCTAGCTAGGCTGGGTTAGCTCTTGCTCTGGAGCCAGACCTGTGATGATTTCTCTTTCATGTAACAATACTAAATACTATTTTTCCTTTCATCTGTTTTTTCAGTTACTCTTTTCTTCATAATACAGGCCAGGGTCTTCACAAATGAACTACCAAGGGAGTAGAAAGGTCACTAACGTGGGATTTATTATTTGATCTGTTGTTTTTATTGCAGGGAAAAGTGGACAAAAATGGTAATTTTGAGCTCAGTCCTTTATGAACTGTCTAGTTAGGGTAGGAAAAGCAGTTTTACATCCCTGATTTGGAAAGTGTCGATGTTGCTTTTATTATGAATGTGATACAAAAATAAGAAAGGATCTATTTTCTGCTTCAGTTTCAGATGCAGCTGAAATCTCTCAAGAGTCCAAGGTACAAATCCAAGGGTTTTAAAGCAAGTAAAATAATTCTGGCTTGGGCGGGATGCAGGTCATGTGTAACAACACAGGAGAAAGCATATGGCAGTATTCGTCTTGAGCTAGAAAAGTGATAAAACCAAGGCTCAGGCAGGACAAAGAGGGGGGAAATTGTATAGGACAAGGGGAAATTACAGAGCATAGAAGAGGATTTACTCAGAGATGAACTCAGGAGGGAGGTATGCACGGGAAATTTTGCAGAGGAGGTAATGGTCAGACTTGAAGAGCTAGGAAATGTGAAAGGAGAAGGAGATATGCTGCATAATATAGCAGAAATTGGCTAGAGTGTAGAGGGGAGAGGTTTATTCACAGTCTTAAACTAAGATAAGGGTCATCTGATTCATCATGACCTGACTAGAACCAACTAGGAGAGCTGGACTAGCTCCATGTGAGTCATTTTCCTGCATCCTGAGCCATTATTATTCTTATTAAACCAAAAAAACTACACTGTGTTCACAGGATAAGATTTTGGGAAAAAGAAATGAGAAAAGCAAGTATATTTCAAGTTGAAGGATTTGGTATGCTTACACTTGGCTGTCTCCCTGCCTAAGCCTGTGAAATGGGATCAGCCAAAGCTCGGGGAGCTCCTTCTGATCCTGCAGCACATGGCATCGGGGATGGAGCAGGAGCTGCACCTTGGCACTGCTCTGCTGTTCTGGTGAGGTGGGGTCAGATCACCTAAATGCTGCAGAACTTTGTTGTTGTCCTAGGCAGCTCTCCAAAGACCTGAATGCCAAACTGAGCTCCAAGAAGCACCCAAATATGCAGATCTTTTGTATGAGTATGAGTTTACAGCTATGAACTTTATGGAGGCAGAGAACTGGGCTGGAAAACTTTCTTGTGACTCAGCACTTCACTCACATGTGAATACAGAAGCATACAAAAGTCAAAAACCATGGCAAAAAAACCCAAACCAGTGTTTTTTGAATCCCAGCGGGGAAAAAAAAAAAGGTATTTTCCAATTCTAGTTCAAGGCTTTGGTTAGCCGTTGTTTAACAAAGCTAGGTCACAAATCTGTGCAGTTATCTGGATTTCTGCAGGGCTCATTTTTTGACTTTTAAAATTAGATTTATTTTAAAATCTTTGAAGATAGTAGGTTTCTTTCACTGAAAAAAACCTGCAGTCTCTGATCACATGTAGTCCCCCCCACTGTATGTGGGGGGGAGGGGTGGGGGTGGAAAAAGCAACCTCAGTGACCAGTGCTCTGTAGTCCTTCACAAGCTAAGGCTAGTGGAAAGGGAGCAAGGGAGGCCAGCAGGTAATTTGGGATAGAAGAACAATCTGACAATTCCCCAATTAATTGCCAAGGTCACACAAGGTCGGGATATAACCCTGCTCACTGCTGGAAGGATAAAACACCCCAGGGCAGAAGCCAAGCTTGATTGCCTGAAGCTTTACCCAGGGGCTTGGATTTGCTTTAAGGGTGGTTAGCAATACCCAGGGGATCTAAGAATACATCCCAGGGTCTCTGAGGTTGTCACCCCAAGTCCCTCTGCAGATTGCTGCCCTTGGCAGCTCCTATGTAACAAAGAGGTTGATGACTGAAGTCTCAGCCCAGGAGACATGCCAGGGAGTCCAGGGACTATCCAGGTCTCAGTGTAGTTCTTGCCTTTTTCCTTGGCCACTATGGCAGACTTAAAGGTTTGCATAGTATGTTACGGGAGATGGGAAAGCAATGAGTTAAGATTTTCTTCCCCTTATCTGACTATGTTTCCCCCAGATCCAGCAGACGGTAGGTTTTATCAGTTCTGCTGTGACTCAGCCTTATCCTCCTCCGCTTTATATCCTACCTGATAGTTATGATTTTGTGATCCCCTGCTTGGGAGAGAGGAACAGATACAGTCTCGAAGCATCCAGATTCTGTGAAGACACGGATGCAGCAGCAAGCCAGGGTGACTCAGAGCCCTATCTAAGGTAGACAAATCTGAAATGTGCCCGGTTAACTGTGTGAGAGTCCTGTGGACCAGACTTTGGAAACCAAGATCCTTCCTACTCCTCCTCTGCTTAGCCGGTAGATATTTAATGTCTTTCTGTCATACAAAAATAACTTTGTAAGAGTTTCTTTGGTCAGATTTTCCCCCATCCCTGACTCATGTGTTATACTGCTATTGTCAGGTTTCTGTCTCTGTCACCCATGGAAAAGTCTGAATTCTCTCTGCATATGCAGAAGTATTTTATGGGCATTTAGCCATATTACCTATTTCCATATGAAAACCAAACTCAGCTGTTCAGTCCACATATCCTCCAGTCTCAGACAGTGGGATCACAGGAGCACTTACACAAGCACTGGACCCACGGTTTCCAAAGTGTGTTTCCTGATTTAAAGCATGTAAGATGTAAATAAAAAACAGTGAGAAAAGTGTTCCACCTATTTCACAGGATGTGTTCAAAACTGTTGGCATCTCCTCTTCTGACTGAGTTTTCAGAATATTTCTGACATTTCAGGCTCCTAAAAGAGGAAGTGTCCAGTTCAACTGGACTTTACATGCCATGAGGAACAAACTATACAGAATAATCCCCAGCACAGCTTGGTTCCAGGGTATGGATGTACCTGGATTCTCAGGGATTTGAGCACTTACCTTTTCACCAGCATGTGTTAGAAAGACATATGTTGTAACATCAGAAGAAGTGGTACCCAGAGATTTATTTTAAGCTTTTAACTAGCCAGAGATTCATCAATATTCTATATGATGAGAGTGGGTGTGCAGCAGTTATGTCTCTGCTGTTATTGTGTTTTGCCTAGCAAAACTTATTGAACTATTTCAGAAAGCACATATGCCCTTCAGCTCACCTTAGCTGAAGTTCTTTCATCCCGATTGGGACGTGATAGGCCAAAGCACAGGCCAAGGTCATTATCACTACAGTTTCTGTACAAACATATTTTTAGTCTTTCGCTTAGGGATCAGACAAAAGGGAGTATTTGGAGGGAAATAACTGGGAAAATGAGTAGAGATACATAATTTTAGTCTACACAACTCACAGTGAGCTTTAGGTTAAAGTATCTAAGGTTACTAAAACCCAACATGCATCAATGCAGGCAACTATTTGGAGGATTTAGCCTCACGACATAAAATCCATGTGCCAAAACTATAATTCTTCTTTGTTCAAAGAGTATGAGTACTCTATGATAAAGAGAATCGTGCAAAGGTAGATTCCTGCATAGGTAGCTCTGTTTGACATTGACACATTTGTTCTAAGTTGAAAATTCAAGTATATATTTGATATAATAATTCAAAGTACACAATTGACTTTAAAAGTGTGGAGGAATGGTTCAGGTTACAAATGAATTGTAGGCATGTAATGCCACATCCATTCAAATGTCTTTCTTGGTACACTGTCTTTTACAAGTCCTTTTTTTTTCCCCTTTGGTAATTCACTTCAGGTCAGATTCTGCCATTTTTATTCATACTGTATAGTAGCTTGTTTTCTGCATAACCTTGCTGAAATAATGAAGACAGAATGAAGCTAAAATTTACTTGAGAAAGGACAAAAAAATAAAAAGGGCACTTCCATGACTTTTGGAAGATTAGAACCAAGGTTTCAGGCCACTTCTCTTCACGTGAAACTGCACATTTATATATCCAAAATAGCTGACCAGCAAAATCTGGGTTTTAATTTATTTTCATGTAGTGTTTGCCTTTAGGGAAAGAAGGGATTTTTTGAGTGCTCAGCCTCAGAACTGAATGCTTTGTCTCAGTTTAAAAGCAAGACACTTGTAAGGCACTGAAGATCCAGAACTTGATTTTGATCTAAAATGTAGCAGACAGTGCAAATACCCACAATACATCTTGTCAGATCAACTTCTGTGCGAATAAAAGTCAGAACTGACTTAAAGTCATGCGTGCGATATATCCGAGATGAGGATCTCATATAATTCAAATAATTACCAAGGGAAAAAATTAATATTTTCTTTTATGACCAGTAATGAAGAAATTTGTTTTGTTTTTCCTTTAAATGTTGAAGTATTACCTGAAGATGTTATAAATTCAAGACCAGCTAAAGTACTTGAATGGCTATGGTCTTTAACTTGCCTTCATTATAGCTTCCAAGATCTATAGCTTCATTTTATGTAGACCATATGCAGTTAAAAATAACTGGGGTTGCTGCATTTTATATATGTCTTTGTAAGCATTTCCAACTGCAAACAGATTTTTTTATAAATACAGAAAACCCCAACAAGTTTTATGTTTTCATTTCGCCTCTTCCCTTTTTATTTTTTATAGAAATGCTACAAAGGGGAACTTTTGATAAGTATTACCAGCAAAGCCCAGCATTGCAACACAGTTAACTGCTGCTGAGTTTCTATTTAAGGTTACCTGGCATAGTCAGCTCAGCCAGATGTACTTCTGCTATTGGATAATCTGATTTGCTGACAACGTGCACTGCCTTAAAAAAAAAAAAAGGAAGTACCTAGGTGACTTATATCTAAATCACACATATTCTTTTAGTTAAAATGAAATGTGAGCCTGAATTTAGCCTTTAATTACATTTCCTTCCCTACCTCCAACAAACAAATTTTTATAACCTTTCCAATGAAGAAAGTCATATTTTGTGAATTACTTACTTGGAAGCTTACCAGGAGCAAAAGCTATTTAGGAAATTTTCTATTATTCATATCAATCTGAGCTTATTCTCTAGGTTTCCAATGATTCCATAAGATAAATTATCCTTTTCAAAGAGTTTTGTGTACAAGCTTATTTTTATTTTACACCTTTTATCTGCGTTTCTATCTGGCAAATAGAAATTATTCTTGTGAAGAAGGAAGCATAGCATAAAAGTAGAATCCATCACACTGTGATTGGGGCATATATAATAGAGCTCTTACAACATGTTAGGGACTTAAATAAACTCAAAATTTTATTTTTATAAGAATCTGTGCAATGCAAGCTGTAATATAAATCAACAACGGGAAGAGTTTTGTTATTTGAAGACATAAAATAGTATTGCTTAAGTGAAGCATTAAAAATAAGTATTACTTAAATTATCTTCCCTAATAAGAGATGTCTGTCATTTTTTCGTTTAACATAGGCTTTGCGGAGACTGCATTGTTCTGTCAGGATTAAAATATGAAAAACCAGTCCACATTTGAGCATGTGCTTGAACAAACAAGACTAAGTATTAAATCTGAGTCCTCTGTACTTTGAGAAGCATTTTTACAAGTGGAAAGTTGTTCAGCTTAGATATTTCACCCATTTTCCAGAGCCTTTTAAACCTGCATAATATATGGAATGTCAAAATGCTCTAAAATGTAACTATTGATATCTATTTGTAGATAGCAATATAAATTCTGCCATATATTTGAAGAAGCAAATGACTTTAGATAAACAGAGACTTGGTGCCCAGCTATACTGTTACTATGACAGTGTTGGGTTCTTAAATCCTAACACCATGGGGGCAAGACTTTTTTTAAACAGCCAAGGCTTTGGAATTATTGCCATTGGAAATCAATATTGGGCAGTTGCTAACAAGAATATGGAATAGTATCCTTTATACAAACAGCTGCAAATATATTACTGAATGTACAAACAGAGATGGAGCTTATCTCCAGAGCTGGGCTTCAGTGCAGGAATCCACATGTTTTTAGGCTTAGTATATAAAATTCACATATATTAAAGCAATTTATTTCTTCTATCAGCTGAGGAATCTTTATTTTCTAGCTCTGGATCATATGCTTTTGGCCATTTAACACTTCTTTTTCTGAACAGGGAACTGACTTGGCAAAAGCAGTGGCAGAAAACTGGTTTTGAAGTTGTTAATGTATATGAGCAAAACTTCAATTTATCCATGAAATATTGATGCCACTACCGTTTGCACATCCTCTTAAGTTAGCAGTGTGCTCACAGTAGCATTTTTTAAGAGTTGTGTTTAATTTATACCATGAATAAAATCAGTAACATGTTAATTATTATATTGTTTTGCTTTAAAGAATGCACTAAATAATGACAGTTTTTGGATAGTCTCTGCACAGGAAAGAATATACAATCCGTGACCAAATTCTTAACCAATCCATGCACATCCTACACCCTTGAAAGTCGGAGATTAGACATCCTTCATGTTTCACAATCCCGCCCGCACTCTTTTACCAGGAAAGCAAGCCCTTTGGTTTTAAAATCACTTAATGTGGCAAAAGTGTATAATAAAACAAAACAGAGTGAGGGATGCTGGCAGGAAGCTCTTTATCCTTTTACAGAAAGTGCCGGTCTCTGGGCAGCAGTGTTGCTGGAGGGCTTTTAAACATTCTTACATGCAAAGACTCTTTGGCTTCATTTTGGAGCAGACCAAAACCTTTTAGTTTCTAGTAGCTGTTGCCACATTTGCAGTATTTGTAGCCATTTGACCATAGATCAAATGCTGTGAAGACCTTAAGACTGTGCTTCAAAATCAGGATCTCTGATCCTGTTACCTTTAGGACACTGCACTCTCTTCATCCTGTGAAGCACATGAGGTTTGAGCATCTTCATTACTTAGAAATAAATCTTTATGCCTTCTCTCTCTTATTTTTTTCCTTTTTTTGCCCCACTCTGTCCACTTGCACCCCACCTCCACATGCTTTTTTTCCAGACAACAAACAGGAAAACCACAAGCCTTCATCAGCAAGCTGCACTTTCCTCTCAAAAGCCAAGATGCTGAAGTTCAGCACACAAATCACATGCTCGTGCCTTCACTACTCACAAGCCACCACATAGCTCACTTCTGAAAATTATTAAGCTTAGTAGGTTAAAAATAAATGGACTCGTTCGTTGAAGGGGTGCTATCTCAGGATGCAGTACATGTTGGTGTGGCCAGGAGGAGAAAGAGTCCTGGGATGGTGATTAAAAGAAAAGAGGGGGAATATTGATTGAATATTTAGAGAATACAATTATTTAGGGAGCAGCACGCAACAGTTACCTTGCACACAGTTGTGCAGATGCCCCTGAGGAGTTTATTGCAAAACAGATAGTATTACAAATTGGCAGTGTGGACTGTTCACCATCACCCAAATAGGTGGCAATGTGTTTCCATGGGTCCCTGATCTTTTTGGCCAGAGCAGTGTATACTTACTACAAGTTCTTATAGGACTATCTTCCAGTCATACCTGGCAATTGTTTTTGGTGCGTTTATTTTACATGTTATTAATTTAGATGTGGAAGGAAGATGCAGTGAGGATAAGGCCACACAGCAAGCCACTGCCTTGGCCAGAAGTAAAGTATGAAAGCCTGTTTCTTCTGTCCTCTGCTTCAACTTCTATTTTCAATTTATTCTTGTTTTCCTTTTTTTGGCCAGAATTTCATTCCCGTACACTGTGAGAAGAAGGAATCATAGCCTAACATATGTAGCAAAAGAATTAAAATGGAAATCCCATTCAAAGTCTTAGGGCTCAAGCATGGCATGCCTGAGAGTAATCAGCACCAGGAATGCCAAAGCAGCTCAAGAGTCTGCTTGAAGACAGTTGGGTGTATCTGTGCCATTGAGCAGGTTTGGCCTGTCTTGCATGGTGTCACTGGTGCCTGGCGCTGCCTGTACCTAGGGCATATATAGCATTTTTACCCCTTCTCTGCTCACCTGATTACTTTCTGGCAAGGGAATCAAGGCCTTTCCCAGGGAACAAATGTGCCTAGGACCGGAGCCAAGTTGCTTTGCTTACCTCAGTGTCCCACAGCCCACAGTAGAATCAGAATCGCTTTGGTTGGATGAGACCTTTAAGATCATCAAGTTCAACTGTTAACCCAACACTGCCAAGTCCACCACTAAACCATGTCCCTTAGCACCATATCTCCACAGCTTTTAAACCCCTCCAGGGGTGGGGACTCTACCACTTCCTTGGAGAGGCTGTTCCAGGGCTTGACACCACACTACGTGCCACTACAGGGCATGGTACTAAGCTATTCCAGCACTGCAGGTTTTCTTGCTCAGCTCAAGAGTGGCACAGTCTGCTCTCCTCCTGAGCATACCACAGTACTGACTACACACAAGGGCAAGCAAAGCCATTTTTTCAATTTATTCTTGATTTTTATCATCTTCTGTTTATGGTGCATTACCTTCCTTCTCCTGCTTTCAGGGAATGTGACTGTGCCTGGCTCTCGCTACAAGGGCTGGGTAATGGAGAAGTTTCATCACCTCTCCCCAGACTACATAGCCATGTAGGACCAACGTTCAATCTTCCTTCTGTCAACATGAAATACATACTGTTATGATTATAACGTGAAGACAAGGATCCTGTTTTATCTCAAAGAATGGAAAGGTTTACAAAGGGTTAAAATAATCTAACCTCACTTTTTTTTTTTTTTTCCCCTTCACAATGGTAAATGTTATTTATATTAAAGGGAAAACCAGCGTAGTGTTGCCAGATCGAGCTCACTTCTCTTTGCCAGCTAAAACACAAAGCAGAGTTACTGCATTTTTGGTACCTGCAAAACAATCTGAACATAGACTTCTGTCATCCTTTGAAATGGCAAATGGAAGTCATTTAAACCAGATGAGTGACTGAATGGGGAATTACTGCACCTACAGCACCGGGTATACAGTACTATGCACCTATTTCCAGAGAACTAGAGTGGGTGGCCAGAAGACAGGAACTTTTTTCCTCATTTAACCTGTAATTTAACAACATCTGCAAAGAATTATCCCTAGTACTGGCATTGTAATTGTTGCATCTAACATCAATCACTGGGTAGGGGAGGTTGCTTTAAATAGATGTTAGCTGCATTACAGTTTCAAAACATGACAGCAAAAAAATGAAAGGAATGAAATATGTAAATTGGTATAGAAATTAATTACTGGAAACTTTGACACTAATTTATTGTTTAAATAAGACATGTAACTGGCCAGTGTGGGTGACTGTTTTGGTTTGACCCCTTATGCTTTGGCAAGTGCTAGAAAACAGAGGCCACTTTATTCCAATTTATAAAAATTGTAACATCTTTTTTTCAAGTTTATATTAATGTACAGAAGAAGAAAGGGATTAGTCTGACTAATATTTTATACTGGAAGGACGGCAAGTAGGAAAGATTCCATGAAATGTACGTCTTTAAAACAAAGTCCTTCCTCTCCAGCACTTTCAGTGGGATTTCTGTCTTTGACTTCATCAGAAATATGATTATAAGGAACAAACTATGCACGTTTTTGGAAAGCAAAAGCTGTAATTCCAAGCGTGCTCTAGATTTCCAATAGCACCTCAGCAACTACAGGAGTAAATTCATATTCACACGTTATCAAGTTTCTAGCATGTATCCAATTCTGTATTGGATTTTGATTCATATTTGTGGCTAGATGTGAATCAGATCCAGTATTTGTTTCTCAGAAATGTCACGGAAAAGGAAATCATTGGGTGCACTGGTATTTGCAGCCAAACACAACGCACAGAACCACTGTCCAGTCCGAGAGCCAGATAAATGATTATGATGGTCATGGGAAAATGTTTTAGAGGCAGAGAGAAGAAAACCCTTATGCTGTAGTGTCTCTAATAACCACCGTGCTATATCTATATATATACATAAGTGTTCACTCTGAAATATTGCACCATATTTTTAGAAGTTAGGCAGTAAATTGTGGGTTTTTTTCCTTTTCTATTTTCTTTTTAAAAAAACTTTCTCTTTTTTCTTTTTTTTTTTCTTTCCCTGCCACTCTTTCTTTTTTTCTTCAGTTCTGTTACTGGGCCATTACAGAGAAGGCATTGATAGGGCTTCCTGGATTCTCTTCATCAAACTCTGGCTGCACATTTTACTCCCCTGAAGACTTGATTGTAAGCAAACTGCCAACCTGTACCTCACATTTACATATCTACAGGATGGGGAACCTTTATCTCAAAAGCTGTTGCTCATGAGGAACCCATCATCTTCAACAAGATATCCCCCTAAAACTATTTATGTGCATATGCAGAGTAAGGATCTCTTAACAATAATTCTACCTGTAACATCTCATCACCTGTGGTCTAATATATGTCACTTCTTTAAAGATAAAATAGCATTTCTCTATATAGTTGCTATTACTTGTACATCCAACAATTTTGAATATTGGCTAGTTGTGGTATATTACTGTATAACAGAAGCATATTATTGTTTTAAAGTCAATCCTCACAGCTTTCATTCTTTTAATCTACAAACTCTATAAAATCACGCTAACTGATCCAGCTGAGGAGGCTGGAAGGGCACGGCTCTGTCACAGTGAATGGATCACTTTGCATAGGTGGTCTTCTGAATGCGTTTTACTTAAATTGTGTCATAAAATGCTGGTGTTTATGGTGAGAAGAAACTCCTAAAGTACTACCCTGTATGCCAGGTGATGTTTACCTTACAGTTCATTTGGGATTTTGCTGTTTAGCTTTTATGAAACCTTTAGATTCCAGTTAAAATTAAGCCTTATAATTTTGCATCCCTTTAAACCTATTCTAACCCAAAAGATGACTCACTTTTTGGGCCAGTTGACACAAGGGGATCAAAGATGGTGGGCATGTTACGCAGTTGGCATCCTTGGCTGCGATGCTTGCCTAGGAATGAGCTCTTGAAAGCACCGTGGGAATAACAAAACCTTGTATCTGTTTTGGGAGTCAGGTAGTTGTTTAATATACAAAGGTTGAGAAAATGCTTTGTGAAGAGCAGACCAAAAGGTAGATCTGGTCCTAGCATCCAGCTGAAAAAGGGGTAGAGGTCAGTATCCTTGTCTGCATGGTGCTTGGGAGCCCTTGCTCACTTTAACAAGATTTACCTGCAAAGTTAAGATGAGCCTATTTTTTATCTTGGAGTAGCTGCCTGAGGAGAACACTACCCTGGCTGCTTTTGGGTTCTTTTTTGTAGCTCCAGGCTTTGGCAAGACAAACTAGTTTTCTAGTTTAAGTTATGCAAACATCTTTAACTACTTAATAACTTTTTTTCTTACTTGATTTGTGTTCTGAGGTAAAGGGCAGCGAGCCTATATATTTATAATTGTCATGTGTACATGAGAGAAAAGGTTGCAGTGTGCTATTCAGCAGCAGATTTGTCTATTTGTTTTGAAGTTTTGTAGCAGCTCATTTTGACTTGGTTGATGTGTACTGTGACCAGTGTCAGTATTTATGTCATAGTTTTGCAGAGAAGAGACTAGCCCAGACGTGTCTCTGGTAGTACGAGATGTGCTTTCACCATGTGGGCTAAAAGAACTTTGGAGAAGAGAGTGGCCTTAGGTGTTCTTGGCTGCTTGAAGCCTCTCATGAGCAGGCTAGAAGTGAGAATTAGGTGGGAGCACATCAGAAGATGGAGGCAATGATTAGGACCTAGTTTGTCACAGCTAACCTTCAGTATGCTTGCAAAACATCGGTACTCAGAGACCTGTGGGCATCCAGATGAGGCAAATGGCATAGAAGACGTTTAGGAGGACTTATTCATGCCAAAATCCCATCTATCTAATCTGGAAATGTTTTTCCCTTCTATTCTGAAAGCATCTGGAAACTTCACTACATTCTGGCATTTTTATGTACCAGAGAGTGCTACCATGAAGGCATGAGCAATTTTGTGCAGAGACCCTGGGACAGCACAGGGTTCATCCTGAGCCTCTGACCAGGCAGCACTACTGTAACTGTCACCTCATGGTCACTCTGTCCTCAGGGGAGTTTCCTTCTCCGGGAATGCCAGTGCCAGCATATGCACCTTTCTCATATAGTCCTCAACTTTTGAAGAACACAGTTCTATGTAGTGCCAATAAGTCATTTATTTCCTATGCTATCATCATAATTCATAAAAATTCTCTCCTTCCTGAGGGAACATTTTATCATGTGATAAGGGGCAATAGCAAGCCAAAAATATAAGGCCTTAACTAAATGATAAATACAGAATGACATAAGCTATAAAACATGAAAGAGAGCGCGTGTATAATACATGCCAAGGATGGCTGAGGATCAATTTAAACTAAACGTTTTCTGTTAACATGAGAATTTTTGTAAACTGGAGAAAATGAGAGAGAAGAGAAGAACGATTTATAGAGTAACGTGTGGGAGGCATGTGGTGTTAAAACAGCTCAGGCTGGGGCATGTTTGTTCTACTGTCTCAGGAGTAGTTTGTCCCATCCTTACTCTCTTTCTGGCAAGCTTGCTGATGCCTTTTGTTGGACACATTTGAAAGCTGGTTTGATGTATCTGTATTTCCTTTTTTGGATTAACTTGGAAATGGAAAGCATTATTCAGTGAATTAAGCATCCACCTGACATAGCTTCACAGATTAAATGTGTCTACCCACATCCCTTTCTAGTGCTCAAGTCAATGCTTTGCTGAACTTATTTTCCATCTTCCTTTCCTGTGGGATGCTCACCTTCTTGGGCTAGTCTTATGGCACCATCATTACTCATGGCATTGAGCAATATCTGTCTGACTCCTTGAGGAGCCTCATCTTCTGGCAGCAGTGCCTCTGAGTGTGACGGTGCTGCACGTTGCAGGGGAGGTAGAACCTGGCCATTTCTTGCTCAGGATTCTCCAGCGAATTCATCGTCGTGCTTTAGGTTTGCAGTCCACTCCCATCCCCAAATAATCACTTTTCTAATCCATGACCTCATTCTGCATATAATATTTCAATCCAGCTGCATGATTGGGTCCCACATTTGCAAAACTGTAATTTCCCTGCCAGCTCAGCGCCTTGCTCAATTTTTTAATTTTCTTTTTTTTCGAGCTCATCACTACTTTGGCTACCTACATGGATACAGTGAGGCATATCATGAAGGCACAGACTTTGAGCCAGGAGAAGCAATCACACGACCTCTATGAGGCCAATTCTCCAAAGCTTCCCAGCAGGGAGCATGGATCACTAATCATTGCAGGTCTATTTATGAGTTTGGAGAGCTTTCCAACTTCTAAAAACATGCTGAGTTTATTTCAGGTACATGTATTTCCAGGCCCATAAACATTTAGTTTTTAACGTAGCTGCATCAGAGAAGAAAGTGAAAATACTGCCATGTAAACAGAGCAGTACTTCAGCCCTGCATCTTCCCTTTTAAGTGAGTGCATGGGTACATGAAAAGCGAGCAATTCTTAGATATATAGCCCACCTAGGTAAAGCACTTTCAAATGTACTTCATTTATTTATTCTAGGCCATTTTTTGGCCCAAAATCATCAAAAATTACTGTCTCTAGTTTCATTCTGCCCTTTTGAAATTGTCCAGATTTTGCGCTAAGAGTCTAAAGCCACAGCAAAGAAGCAGGCCAAGAGGAAAAGCTTTTGAAGAGTTCCCACAGCTGTGAAAACACCGGCCTCAGGCTGTGTGTAGAGTTACTTCAAACAGCTGCTTCAGGTGACTAAACACCTTGAGTCTCATTCATCAAGTGTTGTTTATACTGGCTGACAGACCAGACTTGGAGAATTAACTCTGAGAAAAAAAGATGTACTACATACCAAGTATGGGAAAGGAACTGAGTTCCCTAAATAAGAAAGAAAGGGGAAAAAAGCAGAAAAAAAAAAAATAGAGGGAGGGAAGAGTCCCTTTAAAGTAAAACAGATGAGGGCTAAGTTTATTTTATGTTAATAGGCCTTTTGATGCCCTTTTCATGTTTAAAATCATAGGTGCAACAGTATTGATGGTTTGCCACTTCGTAATCATGCAAATAAAAGTGATTTGAATGATCCCTGTACATTGACAAAAAGCTCAGCTAACCCAGTATTAAACCTCAATGATTAATTAGTAGCCTTGAATAACCTATTAAAGAGCGAGCCTTTTTATTAACCATCCTCAACTTAGAATATAAGGAAAAAAATGCCCAGTGCTGCTGCCTCCCTGCTCACGTTTAGTGTCAGATTGTGCAGATTCTGCCTGTAGTTTTGGTACAGGACTTATCACTCAGCTTGAGATAATATTCTTTCATCTCATATCCATATGAGAAGGTGACATGATAAGATATTTGCAATCGTGTAACTGCTTTGCATGGATCAAAAGAGGAATGAAAGAAAATGACACGAGTCAGTGTCAAGTGAAGTGCTACTAGTTAAGTAAGCTTTAAATATTGAAGGGGATTTTTAATATTTCCTTTTAATCTTGAAATCTGTCACTTGGTGATTTTTTATAACATTGGAGTTGTTACTAAGAACATTTTCCATGGCTTCATTCAGTCCAAATCCGAAAACCCACCCCATCTCAGTCATGGCAAATGTTGTAATTTCTATTGGCAAATTCTCATCCACAACCCAGGCAGATTTCAAAGAAAAGGACATGTTTTTCTGGGATACTGTTGGGATCCTAATGTTTGAACACAGGCACTAGAACATAGGCCAACAGTGAGATTTTACTGTTTTTCTTGTTCTTTTTTTCTTAACAAGCAGACAGACAGCAAGGGTGAATATTCTTTAAGAGACAAATATAGCGTTCAGAGGAATAATTTAGCAGTAGAATATTATTTTAAAAGAAGATTGTTTCAGAGGCTGTTTCCCTGACAAACCTGGTAAATAGTTTGGCAGATACTTAAGCTGGTGGATTTGCATATGCATATATAGACGCTGAAGAAAAATACCAGGTGGTTTACTTCTTAGTGCTTCTGAATAACAGAAAGTTGATGGCAGTAGATTTGCATCTTCCTCTCTGGGAAAAAAGTTTATTTGAAAAACAAGATTGCCAAAAAATAAAAGAGTAACAGGCTTAAAACTCGTTGTGAGGAATATTGACAAACCAGATTCTCCCTTTGGTTAGGGTGAGATACATTCTTCACAGACAAGGATCTCCCCATTGGTTTTTTACCTAGGCTGAAAGAGGCAAACCTAATTGGATTAAAACTCCCTTAAGTAATCCAGTGTATATCCAAAATAAGATGATCAAATGACTGGAATAGTATCTTATTCTTTTCACTCTTGAAACAGTGATACCATTGGAAAGGATTAAAAATTATGTTGTTTATGTCCCTGGCTAACGTGGTTTGGGATAGTTTTCGTGTCGTTTGTAGCACAGTAATATTGGGCTTGTAGCTGATACCTGCAATAGGCAAAAATTTAGGGATGCTTCACCTGGGAATTGAAAAAGCATGGAAACTGCAAAGTGGTTTCAATAGCAGGCATGCTGTGAGATGCTGCAGCTGTGGCTTAGCAAGGCCATGGCTTGGACAAAGTTGTCTATTTACAAGCAAGCAGCTGCAGATAGGCAAGGTTGGTTGGAGACCTAAATAATGGAGTTAAGCCCCATCGCTTTCCTTGCTGAGGAGGGTTTAATACTTTGGTGCTCCCTTGCTGTCCAAGATCTCGTGTGCTTCCCATGCCTACTCTGCTCCATATTTGCACCTTGCATGAAGATCTGCATGCTGGCTGAGGGCATTTAGGCACAACTACAACTTAAATCACAGAGATTAATGTAAAGCTGTCGTTGCACACGAAATATATCAGATGAATATTGGTTCTTTTTGTAAGGTTCCAGGGGGGGAAATAAAATAATTTGTAACATTTATCTTTAATAAATTTTTTTTTGAGTCCAAACAAAGTATTTTTTTTCTGTTTAGCTCATAATTTTGGACTGCATGGCTACTTTTGACTTGGAATGGGTGACTTTCAGTGAGCCTTGGCAGCTCAGCTCATGCTAAAATAACGGTATTACAACTTTTAGAAGCAACCTCCTTGCTTCTTCGCCGGTGCCTCAGTGACTTTCTTGTAAAATACTGTCACATGCTGGAGGATCTGTGATCCTGAGGCTTGGGAAAGAGGGTGGGCAGGAGAACGCGGTGCACAGGTGTCACTGTTTTATGAAGTGAGTGTCTCTCTCCCTCCTTCCCATCAATGCCAGTCTCCCTGCCAGGCTTCAAGTGCCGCCACCCTGTCTCTTCATCCGGACAGGCCTGCCAGGAGCCACTTACATTTCTGTCCCTTGCTGGGAGTTGAACACTCTCCAGGTCCCTTGATTTCTTCCCCCTCCTCCTACTTCCAGGCTGATTTTTATTTTTTTCTCTCCCACTTTGATAATGCAAAGTTTGTTTGTTTCCTTAATTAAAACTGAATTTTCCCTGAAAAAGCTAAAGTGCCTTCCAGGCTCACAAATATTCTGTTTGCTCCATTTTACTGTTGCTGCTAATTGCAGTTCTGCCTTGTCTATGAATCTGAGCCACAGCATCTGCCTAAAAAAGAATAATCTGCCCACTGGAGTGAAATTAAAAGAAACCGATGATAATAAGAATCACCATTAGTAGCAACAGTGTAAATACAGTGTTTTCTAGAGTGTGGCTCCGCATTTTGCAAGGGAGCCGAGGAATAATCAGATATCTCCTCTTCGGACAGCTCTGAGGACAATTAAAAGGTAACGATAAGCTGAAAGATAGTAAATAATCACCCTGGAGGTATAAATGAGCCCCTCTCATTTATTAACGTCACAAGAGCCCTGGCATCACTTTATAGCAGTTCAGATCAACTTCAGTGAGATGTTTGCCATCTTTCATTAGGCTGAGCTTGGTTCCGCTGGTAAACAAAGAAAACACAGTAGTAAATTATTGAGAATATACCTGGGCTCATGAGAGGCCACATTAAGCTTTCACAGCTTGCTATTTTTTTCACGTAATTTCTAATTTATTTTGTACTTTAAAAGTTTGTTTTGGCTGGGATTGAAATTTAATTTGTTCTTCAAAGAAACAGAACAATGGAAATACAAAGAGGAAGCTTTTGTTCTCTCCCTTGGAGTTCTGAAAGGTAATAATTATGAAATGATAAGATTCTAAATGAAAATGTCACTTGCAAAGGTTGAGGTTGAAAACAGCATAGACCTATGTAAAGCGAGAAAAGTCACATTTGATTCATGAACATACATGCAACCAGAATGATTTAGTTTTAAATCATCTGATGATTTATTGTATAAATATTTTATAATTTTGAAAGGAAATTCTTCAAAGCATGGATGTCTGTGAGAACACAATGTAGCTTTGGAAAAACAGTACTCTTGTATTATTAATAATAATAGTAATAGCAGAAAGATTAATAAAATATCATAAACATAGACTAGAAGAATAGTTATTTGTATAAATTCTAACAACTGCTATTCAACAACACCCTAGATCAGATGTAGGAGTAAAGTTTTAAATTGTCTCTGTGCTCTGTATTGTTACAGTGATCAGCATATCAATGGCCCTGTTTCTCTGGCTTTTTTTTCCCCCTACTCAATGAAAGTATTATGCCTCAAGGTTTAAAAGAAATATATTACTTCAAATTTAGCTTTATACACTGTATTTCCTGATTTATCTGGAGAAATTTAACCCCTTCCATTTTGTCTGCTACCTACTTGTCTTTTCTCATGGTTTAATTCATGAACATAGATGTTTCTATAAAGGGTGATTCATTGGTGCTTAGAAAATCTTTGTTTGCATACACATTACCTTTATTCTTCTGTATATCTTAATCAGGCAGACTCTTCATTGTCTGCTTGACCAATTTATTTTGATGGAGCTTTCCCAGGAATAGTATATGTTGGGTTTTCCCTCTAAACACGGGAGTTCATTTCACAGTGAAAGTATTGCTTCAGCATTGGAGTTAGGATGAAGGAGTTATTGCTGCCCTAGGAGAATGGCCTGATAATGCTCATTCTGAGTATCTCCTACTGCTTTTCAGTGATGTAGAGCTCCCACATAGGTATTAAATATTTTCACATGGAAAGGATTCAAGAGAGGGTTATGTTGCTGGAGGTTGTGAAGTCAGATGTTAAGGAGGAAAGGACATGGTGGTCTGCATTTCCTTGCTGACAAAAACATCTCTGCACTGATTGATATCTACATCTCATTTCCATTTTCTCTTTGAAAGAGATCAGACAACATTATCAACTCCTTCCTCTGAAGTCTGGATGTAGCTGGTGAACCAGCTCCTCTCCCAGTGTTGCAGCCTTTCTTTTTTTGGCTGACACATATATTTTGTCCTTCAGTGTCATGCTATCAGTGAGGTCGAAGAAACCATCCTTCTTCCTGAAATGTTCCTGAGCTAAGGTTATGTGAGATTTGACTTGCATTAAAAGTTATTGTTAATAAAAAAATATGTCCTCGGATGCTAATTTTGAGTGGACAAAGGTAGTTTTGGTTTCTCTTCCTGGGCTGTTTGGATAACCCTGTGTAGAATAACCTAGAGATAGGTTCCTGGTGAGACACTGATTAGTTCTAAACCCATTTCCTTTGTATGTGGATGCTTTTGAAGATTTTGTTGTCAAAGAATTGTGAGTACAAGAGAAAAACTATGGTGCGATTAAAGACAGTGATATCTATTTAGGATGTTCATAAAGCATTTTTTCCAGCTCTTGCCCAGCTGTGTTTTGGGTATGGCCAAGAGACCAAATGATACCTCCTAACTGGTCATGAGGGGGGAGCTAGTAAACTGTTCTTCCTGACAGAAGCTTTCTGAATATTCCCACTTGCTCTCTACAGAATCTCTCATGTCTGTGTGCAGGTGAGGGTAAGTTTCTCAGAAATCATTCTTTAATGGAAATTACAAGTGGTTTGTTCATCAGCATTTATACTGTTTTTCTTTCTTATACTGAAGGACAGCAAAGTCTCACAAAAACAATGAAGCTACAAACGTATCACTAAATCAGTTGGAGAAGGGCATTTTATATGAACTGTCTGTATCTCTGTGTTGTGGGATATATGGGGTGTTGATCAGATTCTAATTTCAGCTGTGGCATATGGTATAATTCTTACTTGAACAAAACCACTTATGATTACCTGAAGTAGACTCTAGTATTTTGAGGTAATTTTGCTTAAACAAAAGGTAGCACAGGTATTCATTTGAATAATCAAATTTTAAAACCGCTGTAACAGCGTTTTTACTTTTTGTGTTGACTTTAAAAAATATCATTTAAAAAAATATTATTTTTAAAGGGATATTATTTTAAAAAGGAATTTTTTGGAAGGTGTTCTCATAGAAACTATTTTAAGAGCATATGCTCATTAAAAACCTGATTTTGGGGAAACCAGCTTTTAAAATGTTTTTACAATCTTTGCTTGCAAGTTTACAAGCTACTGAAATATTTTATCACTGTGGGCAGTGGTAGCCTAGAAAATCTAGTAGACTTGCAGTGAGCTGACCAAAAATGACTGCTGGTATAAAGCAGAAATTGGGGAGGAGGGAAGTTAATATTCACATATAATTTTGTCCTCTTTCCATTTTTTAAAAAACATTTTTAGTCACAATTGTACTGACCTATCTATCTCTATCTGTACACCCATAAAATGAGCAGTATATATTGTTGAACATAGGTAAAAATGTAGCCAATTTTTAAAACCTCCTTTTCCCAACATGTATGTTAGCAAGACTTTTGTTGATTAAGATGATGAACTTTACACCATGGGATATTACTGTTACTTCCAGTTTTCATTTAAAAATACAAAAGAAAACCTACATAGCTGTATAATAACTCCTAGTTGTATTGCATCTACTTTAGATCATTATTTATATTGGCTAGCAGCAGGTTGATAATCATTCAATTCATTAAAACAAACTATTGTGGAACATTTACACATCTTTTGGTGAAGACTTGTTTCCTTCTCAAATGAAGGCTAGTGTTAGGGGATCATGAATATATGTTTGTTCTTGCAATCTGAGCAGTAGGACCTACAAAAATACCCAAAAGAATTTTTGCTGGGCAAGGTTGTCGGTTTCCCAGGAAAATAACCATTGTGATGTCATGAACCTGAAGAAAGACCTCAGAGTGGACAGAAATTCTAACCAGAATTTTCCATCTCTTTCATAGAAGAGCAGAAAAATCTAGAAACCTGCTGTAGGTCAGTAGAAGAATTTATTATTGACACTACTGCAGATTATAAAGTGGAAGTTTTTATGTGGGCTGTAGGAAACACTGCTGTAAGGAAAAGAATGACCTCACATTCAAACATAGTCATGTTAACTCTAAAGTATTTGGCACATTTAAATACTTCAATAGGCCTATTTTTACATGTGAAGAGCAAATAAATATTAAGGGGGAAAAAAAACTTTACAAAAAGAGATGCTAAAACAAACATATAGGTATTGCATTTTTATGTTGGTCTTAAAACAAGCCCAGGGCATTCTCCCACACTTTTTTTTCAGCATTATCTCCACCTGTAACAATAAAACAAGTCTTCTGATTACTGTGCTCTCTATTATCTCATGTCTGCATCTAATTTATTTGCTATACAGCATTACTTTTCCTGTGTTAAAAGGTTCTTTCTCTTTTGGTAATGCAATCCAAGGCTGTGATTTAGTTGGTGGATGTGCTTCTAGCTCCCCAAAATTTTATTTTCTTTCAAAGAAAAAAGTTTAAGTTTTAAAGTATTTCAGAACAGGATGTATATCAAACTAGAAAATGAGACTACATTTAAGTGGTGCATTTTTTAATTCATGGAAAGGGTGAGACAAAATTGCCACTTTAGAAAGAAACAATTCCAAAAGCCGAATAAGTATTTATGCCCTTCAAAACGTAATACCCCCACAACGATTTCTAAAATATTAATGCATTTGGAATGCAAAACTACTCATAAATATAAAATATAGGTTCTGAAAGTTACTGGGACTACTTATGCTCCAACAGTTAAACTTGTATATAGATTAAAATAAAATCAGAATATTTAAATGCGTGTATAAGATTACCAATGAAATTAGGATAAATTTTCCATGAGATATTTGCAAGGTGTGAAGAATGGAGAAGTCCCTATCTTGCTGACTGTTATGTGATTTTCTTGCATTTATTACATAGAGTTAAAAGTAGAGACTCATAACTAGCAGGAGATCATAGGCTTCAGTGTGTTTCTTTGGTAAAAAGCTTGCTGCAGGTCTTCTTTTAAGACCTTTGTGGTGTTACAGCCAGATGCAATACTCATCACTTGAAGTTCATGTCAATAACAGCCTTTCCATTTTTTTCAATGGATATTGGAGCAAGCCCATATTATTCTTCGAAGGTATCTTCTCCTTTGTTGTGATCCAAAACCCATGTGATTCTCAGGACAGAGGCGATAGTGTATGTGAGTGAGTGATTTATGCTTTGCTTGTTTCTATTGCCTACAGAACATGGGTTTGCTACAAGATGAACTCTAATTTCAGGAAATTACCCACGTTGTCAGCAAATTTTCTTGTCTTCCTTTAGCATTATGAACAGCTCATTTTTTGTGTTTTAGAAATATTTTAATGCTGGACTTTGATATATTATTACCACATGGTCATATCACAATAAACTTTCCACTGCACAGATACAGACTTGAAGATGCTTAAAAAAATAGTATCAAAGAAGCAATACCCTTGGGTCCCTGCAGAGATCCAAAGGAAGAGCTCAGTTTTACTTTTCCCATAGATAATTACAGTACACAGGAGTCAGAAGTTCCAGTCTCAAATTTACCCTGAAGAATGAGGAATTTTGGGAAAAGCAACACACAGGACGGGTAGTCAGAGAGAGAAGGTTTCAAAGGACGAAGTACTGGTCTGCATAAAAGCAGTAAGATGAAAAATATCATAAAAATCTCAAAACTGTTGATGTGACTTTGTCTAAAAGCAACACATTGATATCAGGGGAGTTTTATGTATGGAAGGGCTATATAAGACCCTAATTTTGTTGCATGAAAATATAAACCAGAGAGGCTGCATTCACGTTCTGCTATGTTTTGTGGGATTTTTTTGTTACCTGAAGGGAAATTATGAACCTGTCTTTGAGAAGGTGGAGGTTTATTATCTCCCTTGTCAAGAGGAATGGGAATCTACCTTTCCTATAAGTCTTGCTTAAGCAGACAGCAGTAGAGGAAGTGTTGGTTAAGATTATGAAGGGTGGAAGAGTTACTCCTGAGCCAAGTCTGATGGCCAGATGTGTAATTTGGGATACACAATTTGGTTTTGGATGGGATTTTTTCCTCTCAAAGTCTCTGTAAATAGCAGAAGGGTGATTCTCTGAGCTAATTTGTATCTATGCTGAGAGCAGTGTTGTGTTAAGAGCTGAGGTAGCTGTGATAAGGGCTTTGTTTTGTGTTATTAGCTACAAGAAAGGCTAGTGTGTACATTTGAACTTAACTTTCTTTTCTATCCCATTAAAGTATCGGCCTGAGGATCTGAAAGCAAACAAAGAAAAAAAGCCCATTATATTTTTATCAAGCTTGAAATTCCTCTCTTTGAGGTTGATCAAGTACTGAAAGAGGGACCTGGTGGGGGTCTTAGAAGAGGTAGTCCTTGGACATGCTCCAAACCCAGTTGCAGAAGGCCCTGGGCAACCCACTTTAGCTCTAAGGTTGTCCCTTTTTTGGGTGGGGATTGGACCAGATGGCTCCTGCCCTTCCAAGCTTAGTTATTTTGTGATTCCATGACAAGCAGTTTGTGCTGAAGTGTGTGTTGGTCTTCCATAGCATTTACTGCCTTCAAGCATGTA
Source organism: Coracias cyanogaster (assembly GCA_033124195.1). NCBI lineage: Eukaryota > Metazoa > Chordata > Aves > Coraciiformes > Coraciidae > Coracias > Coracias cyanogaster. The sequence continues at coordinate 12,642 of JAVSBS010007773.1, read as the reverse complement.
TTTGGGAAGGAAAGTGGGCCACAAATTTGTTTTCCCATGAGACCAGGTATTTACAATTAGACACAAATATTACACGTATCTTCCATTTTAGATATGTGATTATTGGAGGCATGTTTAGCAATTTTAAATTAACCTGATAGAGGCACTTCGTATTAAAACACTTTGCATTCTACTCTGGCTCTGTATAAACACTATAAAATACTGAAGTGCAGCAGAGACCTGCTGAGTCAAAAGAAATTAACGCAGGATGTTGAAATAATGAAAATATCAGCACAATCAAAGAGGATCCCAGCATCTCCCATAGCCTGCAGTCTGGAATTTTGCAGATGCCACTGAGCAGGTCGGCTGTGAAGCAATCCTGCTTAATACGCTCAGTTGCAAGGTAGCCCTCACCTCTCCAGAGTCAGCAGTACCTCCCCACAGCATCGGATCCTTTGGCTTTTGGAGCTCTGCTCAATTTTTCTTCAAAGCAGTTTCAAAGTCCACCAAATTCACTGCCATGGGCTCAGTATCCAAGCAGGCAAAAAAGAATCTCTTTTCTAATTTTGTAAAAGAAGGAGTCTTAATCCACTGGCTTTAGGTGGTGAGGTTAAAGAAGCAGCTCAGATTTTTTGGTGGAGGGAAGGATACAGGACCTTTCTTTTTATGGTTCTCTAATTCTTTTTGAAAGCCTGAGCTTCCCCTTACACATCGAAGATTGCTCCTGGAAACTAATTTAAAGGTTTCCACTTGCATGAAAATCCTGTACCTAGAATCCTTTTTACCATGTTTTTGTTCCGTATAACTTCCCATGTCTTGAGTTTTTCCATTTGGAAGAAACCAAGAGATCATTTTGGCAATTTTTATTTCCTTGTAACTATAAAGCCTCATCCACTACATCTTACAGTCTCACGCATAGCAGGGATAAGCTCAAATGAGCTCACTGTGTTAATACTTTTAAACCCAATCTGCGTATTTTCCCCTGTTTTTTGGTTATATGAAGCAAGTTTACTTTATAATGATGAAAGTCTTATCTTTCCTTGGGTACCTTTATTACAAGATAGAATGTTAGTTTTGAAACGTAACAAAAAAATCTGTGTGGATTTTCAGGGAAAATGACATTACTGTTATAGCTCTATAACCTGGCATAAAGTTATAATATGATAAGTGAGCAGAAAAAAAGATTTTGTTTATAGCCACCCAACCAGAATTGGCATGTTCTTCTAACTCACTAGTATCATTTACGTTTGCAAATGGACATCCCAACAAAGTAACATCTATTGTGAGGTTCTGGGTATTTTTGCTCTATCTTATAAATGGAAGCCTCTGATTTCTTTTGATTTCTCTACACTTCTGGTTCTGCTTCTTGCTAGCAAAACTGATGTAAACAAGCCCCTAGATGTTCCTGGGCAGTTGGAAAGAACTGTATTAAGTTTGGTTATGGAACCAGGGAAAGGTCAAGGGATTAGAGCATGTTTTATTTGAATCAGTCGAGCTCAAGAACTTCAATAGGCTATAATTTATACCTGGCATAAACAGGAGCATTATTACCCTGTCTTCTCCCCAGGAGCCAGCCCACTGCTTTTTACAAGCAAGGATGACTTAGGCAGAGGCTTTAGACCCTTTTCTTCATAATTCCCCCATTGAATTTTTATTGCAGGCTTGGTAGTCTACCTTTATTTGCATTTAGCTGCCTTTGCCATCTACTTACTACTTAAAAGATCTAAATCTTTCTGTGCAATGCCAGAGTTGTTGATCCTGCTGCATGGATTAGCTGTTTAAAAGTGTGTTCTTGGCTGTGCAGGTTCACGTATTGTATCCATTTCTCCAGCGTTAGGAACACCACCCATTGACAGCAGGCCTCATCAACAAGTACAGTCAGAAAATGGCCAGGAATGTCAAATATTTATCCCTTTTAAAAAATTTAATATGTTCTCCTGGGGCCTGATTACAGAATTTTTTAATGCTTACAAATTTCTTCAGTGCAACAGTACTAGTTTGTTTCCAAGGAAACAAATGTACTTATACTGCACTGCACACATTCTTAATCATTAAATTCTATAATCTCCCTGGCTCGTTCTTTCTTTTTCTCTCTCTTTTTTGCCCTCTCTCTTTGAATGGGTAACTTCTAAAAATTGTTTCTTTTTTTTTTTTTTTTTTTTTTACTGGACTCCCCAGATACTATTTAACTGCAGGTGAAATTTCAAATATCTTCTTAACAAAGGATTGTTTTAAACTATGGAAAAATCTCACTCTAATTGTCAAGAGCTTTTATGAAATCATCTTAATCAAGATAAAGATGTATTCTTTATTCTTCTGCTATTTAATGTGCAAATTTATTTTTCTGAAGCAGATCTTTAGTGTGGTTTGATGTCAAATATCTGGCTACGAGTGATATTTAAAAATCACTCTTAAATGTATATTTTTTTTTTTAATTCAGGCTCTGCAGATTGTGTATGCTTATGCCACACTGTTGCTGTAGAGGAAAAAGTACGTGAGCCTATATGGTACATCGTGGATATACATACTTTACATATAAGATGCTTACTTTGAAATTTTCATTCAAAATATACTAAATATTAACTGAGAACTAATAGGAGCTCACTGGGGGGAAGACACATTTTTAAAGTGACGTTTTAGCATTCAAACCATTCATATTCTTCAATGTGAATGTAATTTTTATCTAAATGATTTCAGGGGAAAATTGATTCATTTGACTATAGTGCTCCTAAGACCAGTGGGAAGCTTATCATCTTAATATTGAATCTGTAAATCCTTTCCACTAGGGATGATTAACAGCTTTGTCAAGTGTTTATTTTACTTTAAGAAGAATATGTAATTTCCTAGCATAACTCAGACAGATTTCAGTCTATTTCTCCTTTATACATGTCACATTCATGCTGTAGGTTAGCATGATCTAGCCTACCTCTATTAGACTTATGTTTTGAGTAGTAAAAGGATAGCCTAATAAGTTTTCATAGTTTAATGAGCATACATCAGTTTGCCCTATGATTCATTTATACTTGATAAATAAAAAACCCTCAGCAGCCCTGATAAGAAGTAATAACGGGGAATTACTTCCAGATGGCACTTTTGCTATACTACACGTGTGGTCTGAGCTGCCCATGGGATATAAACCCTGTATTAGTGCAGCGATGTGCTGCTCACATGACTGCTATCTGGAAAGCAGTGGTGAATCCTTCTTAGTGGCAGGACAAGGACAGGCAATAGGGTTCCATGGAGGTATTTATCTGTGCAGTGACATTTACATGCTCAGCTTTGCACGGTGAGTCCAGGGGCAGGTGTAAACAAAAGCTAAGGCGAAAAACAATGTCCTATATGCAGCCGTATTGTTGTGGTTTAATTAAGATGCCTTAGTTGGACTATCTGATCATCTACAGATTCTTAATCGTGTACTGGGTCAGGCAATAAAAGGTTATTGAAACATGTACACCCCCTCCAAAAAAAAAACCGTATATTAACCCTCATATGATTACCCATGTCTAGCAATTTAAGACACCAAGCCCTAACATCTTTCTTGTGGATTTAATTTGTGACCCTTTCCTTCTTTAGCTGCTCATGCGAAATATATATCTGTGTTTTAGACACAACTGAGAAAGACACTATATAACAAAGGGAGTGACAAAAAGGAGTATCACGAGATTTCTGTAAAGATTTACATATGCAAATTATTCTCACTTGTACAAGAAAGGGGAAAATTCTGTCCATGTGCTGCTGTTCGTCCAGCTAAATCTTAACTTTTTTTTTGGGGGGGTGAAGTGGGAAGTGTACATGAACGGTTCAACTTTACAGTGGCCAGTAATGAGCTGTGTAAGGTTTGAACCTTCTTGTGCAGATCAGCAAAGTAACAGATTTCAGAGACGAGAAAAAAAAAGTTTGCTAGAATCTATAGTTTTCTCTTCCAATATGAGATTAATTGCAGCCAAAACCATCGGTGAATGCTCCTGCTTTAAGAATAAATGTTGTGAGCATGATTGCCTTCAAAACAGGAGTGACACAAATCTATTCTACTTGTGAAACGGTATCATCAAGTATTGTTTGGTTTTGGTGTTTTTGCAGAAAGTGCTATGTGCTCTTTTCTCTCCAATTTCCTGCTCAAAGTCTAAAATAGAAATTGCAGATTAGAAAATCCTTTGAGAATGGGGTTCAGCAAGTGAAACTGTTTGAAGGTAAGTTTCATACTAGTTTGACTGAATTTAATGAGCCATTGTTAGGAACCAAGCAAGCAAGTATTCTAGTGAGGCATGAGGTATACACAAGCTGTCTTTTTAAGAAACCATTGTAAATCTGATAACAAAGAGAGCCTGACTTTCTCCTTGAATTACCATGTTGACAAAAAGTATGCTGCATGCACTGATAGCAAATGAGATACATTCAGCTGGTAAAGAAAATTAGGCCTTCAATTTAACTCTATAAAGCCTAATGTCTAGGGCAAGGGAAAAGCCAGAGTCACGCTGAAAAGCAAGCTGTTGCATGAGTATAGAGAAACACAGGCTGTGTGTAACTCCTTCTTCTGAAACAGAACATTTTGTGCAACTTTGCTGTATGATTAACAAATGTATTTTGAAACTAAAAAGCAGGGGGAGAAAAATAAAAAACAAAAAATGTAGCAAGCTGTGTCTTCAACTAGTAGGGATTAAACAATTCACTTTGTTACCTAGGAGGCATCAAGGTGTAAAGGTCTCTGGTTCTGAGGGGTCATGCTCACTCAGTGCTTGCTAACCTTGGGCTGGCTGCTTGCAACATGTATCTTTTCTTTAGCTTGAAAAGGGTTTTTTAATATTTAAAATTATTAGTTTATAGTATCCATGTAATTTCTTCAGCCATAGGGCTTTAATTTCTTTGATGTGCATCTCTGTTCCAGCTGGTACTTCTACCACTCCTGCTGTCTCTTAGCCCTAAGTAAGGTTTCTTTCTTTGTTAAAGCTGGTACCACTGATTTATCTTCAGCTCTGAGAAGGGCTTTTATCCATTTTAAAAGTGATGCTGCTGAGAAGCTTTCCTTTGCCCTGAGAAGATTTTTTTATTCATATTTGGTGGTTGGTTGGTGGGTTTTTTCCTTTATTTTTCTTTCCTGTAAAAAGTATCCTTATGGAGATGTGTATTTCTCTCAGGTTGTCTATGGGGTCCTTTTATGCCGTATTCATTCCCAACCAAAGCATTTTGGGGAAAACAGCGAATTTCCCCTTTCCAGGAGCACAGCCCTCCCCACCCCACCAGAAGCCACGTACATTATTGCCCTAAAGAGGATCTTGGCCATAGCAGGACAAAAAACAGAATTCATTTTTTTTTATTCAGGGTCTTTTGTCAGGGGAGGTTAGCCTGGACCTTTCCCCTTAAACTAGTCAAACAATATTTCCTGCATACATGTACTGGACCAAATAATTTTTTTGTGAATCTAGCAAATAAATTGTTATTTAAAGTCAATGTGTTGAATTTATACATTTGTGGCTTCCTGGACCCACCTTCCTAGACTGTTTTCCCCCTTTCAATGATTATAATCTATTCTATCCTTGGTAGTTTACCATACTTTTGGAAATGCATTTAAAATGAAATGTTTTGAATTATCCTTAGCTAAAGGCATCTGGTCTTCCTTGGTGACTTAGGCTATTGGAGAACACCAAAAACATTTATTTCATGTAACACCTTTAATGTAGACAAATCCTAAAGCACTTAATATTAATCTTAATTAAAAAAAAGAACATATATCAAATACCTGAAAACTGATAAAATACAATAGAGTTAGATTAGAAACATTGTATTAAAAGACTGCAGATCACTCTTAAAACCAGAAACAGACTCTGAATATGGAAGTGCTGCCCAGGCAACATCAGAGACTGACACTAACGAGATGACTTTTTCACAGGATACTGAAGCACATGCAGCAATTCAGAATCTATTGTAAAAAAATGAAAAAGTTTATTTAGTGTTAAAAGTAGCAAGTCATTTCATCAAAGGCAAAATTAGCTTGTAACTTGGTATAACCAAAGGCCCTGCTGCCATCTACACACTGAGAAAGAGTTTCAGCCTTTTAACAGTTTTCTTTTTTAGAGTCAGTCAGAATTATGAATGATCTGGAATATCTTATATTGCCTGCAGACTAGACAAAATGCTGTTATGCAGGCCAGCAAATAAAGCTTTACACTAATCAAATGCTCTGCTGAATAAAACATGAGCATGTTATTTTGCATAATAAATAGCAAGCCAAAATATAAATTGAACAGTAGTACTAATAAATAAATAAGATCATCTAAAGCTGGCTTTCAGAAACAAAAACTTCTAACTTCATCCATTGTATACACATGTGTGTGTACATGTATGAGTATGTGCGTGCATGTGCACTAGTGTGTGTAAAGGGAGAGGTGAAATGGTGGGAATATATGTTTTCTTTTTCTCCACATTTTTAGTGTCTATCTCTCTTTGGGTCATTGAGAGTTATACTGAAGAAACAAGAACCTTTGGCATAATTTTTTCTTTCTTTCCTGATATTTTGCTGCAAATGGGACAAGGTTGGGTGCTCTTTTTTTCCCAGTTAGGAGTAAATCTCTACTATCTATAACATGAGGAAGGTGGGAAGCTTGTCAGTAGTGTAATGTGTTTTTAATACAGAAAGAATGAGTAAAGAAATCTTTCTTTTCTTGCCTTGCAAAGTTTCTACTTTCCTAAAAACAAAACAGAATCACTTTGCATTGATATAAAACCAGTTAAATTATTTCATTTATAGTTGCCGAGAGTCTGGCCTGTAAGTCTGCATGCAGGCAAGTGAGGAGTGACTGCAGGATGGTGGGTAGCTGCCCAGAGCATTGCTGCCCAGGCACCTTCGCTCCTTGGCTGGACATGTGTCTGGGAGCTTTGGGGAAGTATTCTCCTCATCAGAGGTGACCAGAAAAAGGGAAATATGTTATTTTTTCATACAGATAGATTTTTCATACAAGCCTATTGTCATAGTGAAGGCCTGTTACGTATATTAACAAATAAAGCAACTGGGACAAGGCGTTTTCTACCAGTTCTGGCACATGTTTTTAAGCCTACATCTCCATTATTTCCTGTAGACTATATGAAGACGTTTAAGCAGCCCAGTGCTGAATTGGACTTCAAACTCTGACTAAACGTCTATGGACAGAAAGGATTTGTGGTACCCCTGCCATAAATTATGAAGCGATTGAAACAAATACAAATAAGGATTCTTTTTTGGGCAGAAGTCATGTGTCACTGTCACTACTGGCTACCACAAAAGCAGTAACAAAAATCTGAAGATGTCGACAACTTTTCAGTTACCTCATTTCCTCTTCTCTTTTTTCGTGTCCAATCATGGGAGAGCATCTGATTATTTTTGGAACAAATATCAGGAAACTGCTTTGCCTTTTTTTGTTTTCAGTTTCTACTCTGGGGCTATGAAATAATGTGACGGGAGTCTGAGATACAGGGATTTGTAGGGTTGCCCACATCTTGTCCTCATGCCAGACTGAAGCTTTCAACAGGACAGTGTCCAAGTCTCTAGGGATGGAGAGAGCAGAGCAAGCAAGAAGTGAACTTGTCTCAGGGTTCCTGAGTTTCTTCTCAAAAATGCTGCTTACTGGTACCCACAAGACATGTAAACCCAAAGTAGGAGGACTATCTTTTATACCTCTCTTTTTTCTTTCTTACAAAGCCAAGCGGTGTCCAAGACAATTTACTGTTATTTCTCAATGAATCTAGGGTTGGGTCTTTTCCTAAACTTACAGCTAATGTTTTCAGTTACAGCTTTAAATCTTCCCCCTTGATGACCATAACCACCACCTTCCCCTCTTCTTTGGGATATTCATTCCTTCCACATCTCCCTTTAGGAAAAAAAAGAAAGCCACCTGAGATTTTGTACTTTTAATCCTGTTACCTCCTAATGCCACAAGTTTAATCTTCAGAACTGTTCTCCCAATTTATCTCAAGTATTGCCCATCTGCTATTCAGGGGACCACCCTCACCCATCCTGCTGTAAGTGTCTTGGAATATCTATAGATGATTTCACATTCAAATCCCCCAGGTATATGATGTTCTGCTTAGAATTCATGATTCATAGTGCTAAACATATCATTTTCCATATATATATGTTCAGCTAAGCCACATTGGATGCAGAGTAACCCAGTGACTATTTTGCTGTTTAATACTTGGGTTTTTGAGAAGTCATTTTGAGAACCCAAACGTCAGGCTTCAGGTTTAAAGCTTCCCCGACCATCTTCCAGAACCTGTTCCTTTATCTGTAAATTGATGTGAACATTTTCCATAGTGACCACTACCACAAAACTAATGAAAATGAATAAGCCATGCTCATAACAACCAGTTTCTAAAGTCAAGGTTCCTTTTTCTATAGCTCTTAATCCTAAATGAGCACAATTATAAACAGTATTACCTATTTGTAGGAAACTTGTTAATAGAAAACAAAGTCCATATTCATAATGTAATTTAGTCTCAGTATTTCAAATATGTCTGTCTCTTTGACCTCTAGATATGCTAAAAAAGAATAACAAATAAATCCTAGTAAATGAAAAGACTCATATTCACATTCCTACTGTCTGCTGAATACATTTTCCCTGAAAATTTCTTGGCTTGCCTATTGGTGTTGGATAATACCACATTTTATAAAAGATCTGTGAAGTGTTTCCTAAGATGTTAGATAGTGTAACTGTTTTTAGACAGTAAGTTTTACGAAATCTTCTTGGCTTTGCATAGGTGATAACAGAAAAGAAGAATAATGAGATAAAACCTCCTCTTTCAGGTTTTTTAATTGAGGAACAAATTATTTCATAGTTTCTCATTAGTTATTCCCATGTATTCTAATGACAAGGTGCCAACTTTCACACTTTAAACAGGTTAATTAATCAGGTAGTAATGAAATTGGGTGATACCTGCATGTTGGTGTGCCACAGCTCCTAATAAGGTGCTTAAATGTCTGTAAACCTGAAAGGATATTTTCAGCTTCAGCTCTTCCCAGCACTGTGTAAATAAATGCTTGCTAGCTGATAGGCAAGCTATTTTTAAAGTTACACTTTGGTTGCCATTATTGCTTATGTCACAAAAGTAGATGTTGATATTTCTGCTCTTTTAAAGACTATAAAGGGACACCAAGAAAGCTGGAAGACCTCACTACTGAAGTGTTTATTTTTCTTCTATCCACTGGCCATATGTTTTAAATATTTTAATGCCAGTTTTTTCCCCTGAAAAAATAGAAAACAAACAAAAAAAATTGCACTTTCATGATTTTCTAGGATAAAATCGATGCAGGAATCCAAGCAAGTAGAGAGAATCAAGGTTAACAAAGTAACATGTGTGCACAAAGAAGGAAATACATTTGGAAAAGAGACAAAATAAAACACCACAAAAATTGAGTTTCAGGCTTCCTAAGAGCACACGTAAATAGTTGTGTGAAATACCTAATTAAAGAAATATCTTAATAATCTTTTAAAGGATCCCATAGAAGTATCCTTAGCTAGAAGAGTGGCTTATAGCCGGTTGTGCTGGGAGGGATATAAAGAAATGGCTCTGTTTAATTTTTGTATTTGACGTTTTAAGACACAGGTGGTTAAAACACTAATGACACAAATTTTGTGTTCTTTCTTGCTTGTGATTTGCTCAAACAGCTATTCAGCTTTTTAGGAATGTATTTGTTATTTGTAAATATTTACTGGATAGTTTATGCAAACAAGTGTTGGACTTATTAATACACTGATCATTTCTGTCAGTTGTTTTTAATACAGATTTTGCCATCAAAATCACATTCTCTTACTGGATATTTGACTGTTTTTAAAATGGGGAATAACAAGGATGGAAAATGAATGAATAATAACAAATAAAGTCCTTCCCCATATGAATGTTTGAACAAATAAACATTTGGGCCAAACTTAAAAGGTCTGACAAATATTTGTATGAGTAGAGCAGTCCGAGCTCATCTGAATGCTTGCAGAGGGCAAGTAACATGACTCCACAGATAACAGCAAAGCAAATTTCCAATACATATTTGTAGAAGTAATCTTCAACAAGTATTTTGGATTGTTTGACCACATATGTCCCAGTGTTTACTCACGGTGAGCAGGCTACTGAGCTAGAAGGCATCTTCCGAGCAAATGCGTTTAAATATAAAGTAAATTCATGGTATCTATGTTATTTATTTTTTAAAATAAATCTCCATTTTGTTGCTTGGGGTTTTTTTTTGGTTGGTTGGTTGTTAAGAAGCAGACGCTTTTTTTTTTTCAGGTTTATTTCTGAGAAGTTTTTTATAAGCCTGATAGAAAATTTCAGCAAAATTCTGTTGACAGATGAGAAATTCTACTATGGAAAATCCCAGAAATTTACTTGGTCTAGTGCACTCTTCTAATAACATTTTTTTCCATGTTTTATATTTTTGTTTGGAGGAGAATTGCTGGTTTGCTTGCTTTTAACTAGTGGGATCATCAGTTGAGAACAATTTTCTTTCCTGGAATAGAACTTAATATAGCTGGAAGTACCAGGAAGTCAGCAAGTAATTGATAAATGCGGTGAGTAAATGGTGGCTTATACAACAAAAACGAAATTTAAGTTCTCAGGACTAGGTGGTCTAAAAAGATTAAACTCCACACTGCTGGGATATGCTGAATAATGATTCAACAACCAGTACATCTCAGCCCTCCATCTCCCACTCTTTTTATTTTACATGTTACAATTACCAGCCATGATCTTCATTCATGAATTATTGTGGGTGACAGGCCATAATCCTCATTCATGACCAGCTATAACAAAAAAAAAAAAAAAAAGAGCAAACCCCCAAAAACCCCACCACACAAACCAAAAGCCCTTCATTCTACTTAGAGAGAATATGACATTATGCAGTCTCCCTCATTTTAAGAGCAAAATGGAGATAGAATAAATGCCATAGCAGAGATACTTTTAAAAATTTGTTTAAAAAAGATGCAGCTTCCCTAAGTTGTTGTGGGGAAGAGAAAAAACAGGGTAGAATTGCAAACATGTATATCATTACTGCAACTGCATTCCATTTATTTTCTTTTGCAAAATAAATTACATAAATGGGGTTTGTATTGTTAGCTATTCTTCATCCAGAGATTGGGATAATTAGGTTTCAAATACAGTGATGTTTTAAAACACATTTAATTTAGTAAAATTGGTAAGGAAGCTACGGCAATTAAAAATAAAGGACAAAAGTTTCTTTTGCCTTCCTGGGTAATTTGGGGTGAATTTAGACTATAGCATTAGAAGTACAAAAGGTAACTAAAAATGCCATTAAATGAAATGTTCCAAGTCCAAGCAATTTCCTTCTTAACAGAAAGTAAAATGCAAACAGAGATTACTAAAACCCTGCTGTGTTTAATTTAAGTGTATGTAAGCCTTTTACTCACAGTTATTTTGTCTGGAGATAATCATGTAGATCCTCAGTGGTCAGGGCTGTGAAGCGTGTGTTGTCAAAAGTTGCTCACTCTTTGATTCCCCCTCGCTTCTGTCAGCCATGGTTCACATCATGCAAGCTCAGCTCATTCATCTTCTGACAGGGTGGGATTCTCCCATTTCTGTCTCCATCAATTTGTTCCTGTTGCCTTTGGATTGCTTACAGAAATACCAAAAAAGTGTGTGAGTTGTGTGTAAATTATTATTATTTGTATGGCTAACAGTAACATACTGTAGGCATGTAGCATATTATCTCTTACAGCACTGCAGCACAGGCAGGGTTAGATTTTTAAACTAAGGGGAAAATTCTAAATCTACTGTAGATTCATTATTCTACAGAAATGAAAGAGCTGGAGATGCGTTAGATACAGAGCCATACAGTGACAAAGGCTGTGTTCTGGAGAGGTTTGATATCTACATCTGAGAAGCAATTACATGCAGCAAGAAATTAGCGGCTGGTGTCTACAATATAGTCCTCTCTGGGGCAAGGAAGTCAATGGGGAGTTTTGCCCTCAAAAAGAGGTGCCATGTGGGAAGTTTCTTTAGTTGCAGAGATATTTTGTATTGATGCTATATTGGTACCTTATATCTGGTTTAAAAGTGCTCCAAGAGAAGTGAGGTTTTTTTGTTACCCAGTGCTGGGAACGTCTTGATTCGTAACAAAGTGTTCAGATGCACGCACTGTTTAGATGGTTGCTGTTGCTTCCTTAAGAAACAGAAATTGCATTTAATGCAATGCAGTGGAAGCAGAGAGGATGCAAAATGGTTTACGTTTGCCAGTTGTAGAGTGTTGGATAATTACAGCAGCCACCACCTGGGGATGAGACAAAACCTGTAATGCATTGAAGGCTGATGTACTCCTCAACTGGCAAAGGCAAAATTGCAGTACCCCAAAGGTCAGGATTCAGACAAAGCAAAACAAAACTGGGAGATTTAACTCCAGCCTGACTGCAGGCATGGGCACACTGCCACCAGCATGTCCTGTCCTGTGACCTTAGGTGGTACCTCAGACCCATCAGCTGCTTTTGGCTTGCCCTGTTGTGTTTACTTACGTTGTCCCGCTGGAGCGGGTGCAAAGAAGGGCAACAAAGCTAGTAAAAGGGCTGGAGAGCATGCCCTATGAAGAGCAGCTGAGGGAACTGGGTTTGTTTAGTCTAGAGGAGACTGAGAGGAGACCTCATTGCCCTCTACAACTACCTAAAAGGAGGTTGTAGCGAGGCTGGTGTTGGTCTC